>APFE031249186.1:0-25738 GCA_000404065.3 Pinus taeda
TGGTTGCACCACTAAATACTGTCAGTACGGTCGCACTCCCTATCTTAAAATAATTTGATCCTTGAAATGAAATTTGGTCTTTGAGATGCAAATGTTTTTCTATTTATTTTAATGATTAAATGATTCAGTTTAAAAGAACGATCGGTGTGGCTTTGATGCCTTTTCTCTCCCTTTGGTATTTGGAACAGTTTGGTTCATTTATAGCCTAGTTGGTTTCAAAATTTGTTTTGAGCATGGTTAGAAATTGCAAAAACGCAATTTGGATATCAAATTCTTTACATCACCAATCATTTATAGTTGTGTTGTGTGCAAAAGAAATTAACGAAGATGCTTAAAAACTATGGATTGGCCTACATCACCCTAATCAATAGAAGTTATGGTATTTAATGATCATCCTAGTTGAATGGATCCAAATTCCAAGTATTTCCAAGGAGAATCCAGTTATGATTTTGTTGGAATTTGACAACTAATTAAGTAAATATGTGTAAATTGTATTAGTTACTGCCAAGTTAGTTTTATACCGAAGAAGCAATTATGTAATGGAGGAGGCTCTTATATAACTGATGAATGCCCAAACTATTGTAATCATGGAAAATAATTATTGATTGAATAAAGAATTCAATCCCTTGCCCCTTGGATGTTTCCTTGACACCCTGTCAAAGTTTTACCACGTAAAATCTTGTGGTTTTTTACTTGTGTCATTGCATTCAGTTTCATTTATACATTTCTTGTTTAATTAACCGCTTCGCCAACAATTGGTATCAAAGCTATTGATTTGATTTGAGAAAACTGGGGACCCCTCGAAGAGAGATGCTGCATAAGAAAAGGTGAAAGAGAGACGCCGCGTGAAAATTGGGAGCCCTCGAAGACGCTGCGTAGTATCAATGCTGCGTGAAAATTGGGATCCCTAGAAGACGCTGCATGGTATCAAAGGAAGTTTGTGTCATTTACACCAAACATTTCCTAGATTTTAGCTTTGAGTACAACAGCAAAGATTTTATCTGATGTGGAAGACTGAAACAGAATAAGTGTCCAGATGGAGGCGGCTCAGTCTCTGCCAAATCAACAAATTCAGATGGAGGCTAGACCTTTTTTGGAAAGTCGAGACTTTTGGAGGAAAAGGTGTTGAAGACGCAAAGCAAGTTGTTCAAGTTTCTAAACCAGTTCAGCAACCAGTCACTCTAAGAAGGTCTACAAGGGAAAGAAAAACTTCCAAAAGGTATGAAGATTCTGCTTCATCTTTTGATTTAATTACTGAAGATGGGGAACCTTGTTGTTATCAAGAAGTAGTAGATGATACGGATAACGAAAAATGGAAAATGGTTATGGAAGAAGAAATGGATTCCTTAGCCAAGAAAAATACCTGGAATCTTGTAGAACTTCCCCAATGGAGAAGTGTTTTCGGATGCAAATGGGTCTTCAAATTGAAACGGAAAGTTGACGGAAGTATCGAAAGGTATAAGGCGAGACCGGTAGCAAAAGGGTATTCTCAGGTTGAAGGTATTAACTTTCATGAGATTTTTTCACCAGTTGTAAAACTTGTTTCTATTCGTACTGTGTTGGCACTAACTGCATTACTTAACCTTGAGTTAGAACAGTTAGATGTTAAAACAACTTTTCTACATGGTGATTTGGATGAAGAGATATATATGGAATAGCCAGAAGGTTTTGTATAATGTCGCAACAAAAGATTAGTTTGCAAGCTCAGGAAATCATTGTATGGCCTGAGGCAGCCTCCCAGGCAATGGCGCAAGAAGTTTGACTCCTTCATGGTGAGCCAGAACTTTATTAGAAGTGAGGATGATCATTGTGTATCCTTCAAGAGTTCCAGTGGCACATTCATTATCTTAGTTTTGTATGTTGAGGATATTCTTATTTCAAGCAAAAGCATGGAAGAGATCAATAGGTTAAAGGCTCAGCTCTCTAGGACGTTTGATATGAAGGATCTTGGAGCAGCAAAACATATCTTGGGCATGGAGATACACAGAGACAGGAAAAATGGTAAGATTTGGTTATCACAGCAGAAGTATGTGGAAAGAGTACTTGAAAAGTTCAGTATGAACAGTGTGAAACCTGTTAATTTTCCATTAGCTTCCCATTTTAAGCTTTCTTGGGTTTTGAGTCCTAGAACTGATGAAGAAAGCAGTATACATCTCATGTACCATATGCGAATGTTGTGGGCAACTTAATGTATGCGATGGTATCTACAAGACCTGACATTTCACATGCAGTTGGAGTTGTCAGCAAGTTCATGGAAAATCTAGGTGAAGAACACTGGCGAGCAGTGAAATGGGTGCTTTGATATTTAAGAGGCACAGGTGATCATTGCATCATATTTAATGGCAGTGAAGGAACAATCTACGGATATGTGGATGTTGATTATTTAGGTGATTTGGACAAAAGGAGATCTACTACAGGTTATGTCTTTACTCTTGTAGGTGGAGCAATTAGTTGGATGTCAAAGCTTCAAGAAACATTTGCGTTGTCCACTACCGAAGCAGAAAATATAGCTGCTTCAGATGCCAGTAAAGAAGCAATATGGTTAAAGGGTCTACTTTATGAGATTGGAAGGACGCAGGAGAAAGTGAATGTACTATGTGACAGTCAGAGTGTTATTCACTTGGCTACAAATCCAGCTTATCGTGGCAATACCAAGCACATTGATGTACGGTATCATTTTCTGAGACATGTGATCGATGGCGGAAAAATAGCTCTCAAGAAGGTCCATGCACGGGAGAATTATGCACACATATTCACGAAGCCAGTTACAGCAGAGAAGCTGCAATGGTGTTTAGCTTCTCTTGGCTTGCAGAAGAGATGATGAATGGGCATGGGAAAGGGATTAGGAAAATTGTTGTCAAGGTGGAGTTTGTTGGAATTTGACAACTAATTAAGTAAATATGTGTAAATTGTATTAGTTACTGCCAAGTTAGTTTTATACCGAAGCAGCAGTTATGTAACGAAGGAGGCTTTTCTATAACTGATGTATGCCCGAACTATTGTAATCGTGGAAAATAATTGTTGATTGAATAAATAATCCAATCCCTTGCCCCGTGGATGTTTCCTTGACACGCTGTCAAGCTTTCACCACGTAAAATCTTGTGTTCTTTTACTTGTGTCTTTGCATTCGGTTTCATTTATACGTTTCTTGTTTAATTAACCGCTTGGCCAGCAGATTTGAGGCAAGGAAAATATTTGAAAAATTCCTTGTGACCCATGAGATGGGTGAGCACTATGACATGTCTACTCCCTTTGCTGATGCTTGTAACATGCCCTAGTTTCTATGCGAGTGTATCTATTTCTAGTTCCTTGGATTTCCTTAATGGGGTATTAATGACGTTTTCTACAAAAAGCTAAAACATCAAAAATAAGTTTTACATAGCTTCCAACACATCAAGAGAGACGAGCATTAAAAAATTATCAACCTCAAATATTGGGAAAATGGCTGTCACGTTTTACATAGTTTCAAACACATCAAAGAGACGAGCATTGAAAAATTATAAACCTCAAATACTGGCAAAATGCCTGTCAAATTCGGTCCCTCAAAGCGAGGGAGGAAAAGTCATTTTAGTCATGTTAATCTATGAAGTACAAAATATGTCATGCATTTTCTGATCATGCCCACTTGTGAAAGTCTCGTACAAAGATGGCGATTGAAAATGCATACAGTTTTTTTTACAAGTAGGTATTTATGTATTTTCTCAATGCGGTTAAATGAAATACATATATAGTAGACATCTTAATCAATTAAACTGGGATCACAGTGCTCTGGTCCCTTTTAAGAATAATTTGAGTGTGTTCCTTTTTTTTCTAACCATTCTTCAAATATGAGTTTAATCTGTGAGGGCTCCTAAGAATAATTTGAGTGTATTATTTTTGTTCTAACCATTCATATTCTTCAAATATGAGTTTGGTGTTAGTTCTTTTGTGAGGGCATTGATTACAAATGCATCTTTATTTTTCTTCGAATAGAGTAAATGAAAAGAGAAAAATAGAAAAATATTAATAACTAGCTAAATCATTTATGCATAAAAAATCTACACAATAGTAGAACTAATTTTTAAAATAAACCATATATAATGACACAAACTGAAGTATCATAATATGAAACTGAAAATATTAATAACTTACCAAATAATTTGTGCATGAAAAAATGTACGTAATATTCAAACTATCTGTCCAACTAAACCATATATAATGGTATAAACATAAGTTCCACAATATTATCTTATCTTATCTTAGGGTAGAAAAAGTGAATAGATAGCAAGGGGGTTTATTATGGAAATATTACAAATATGTAAAGGAATACTAGCATTCCATTGGTGATTGTTCTTCCATCCAGTGTTGTTGAGGCTCAACTTAGTTCAAATAAAGAGAAATAAGAAAGCCAATGAAGTTTATTAATTCAAAGTGTAAGTTCTTCTGGTTGAAATTAAAATGAAAATACAATTCACTTTTGTATACTTTAAAACCAAACAATGTTTCCATATGTTTGTTAGATAAGCTCTTGAATGAATTTGTAAACATTATCACTGACCTTACTATCCATTGCAATTGTATTGATCTTGAATTAACAAATATATTACAACTTAGAAGAGGAAGTTAGGGAGCTCCTACACAAGAATAAGTTAACGAGAACAATAGTTTAGAATTCACATGTTTAAATAAACATAACTCATGTTCACATGATACATGCTTGGGCAAAAAAGAAATAATAACTTTTTAGATAAATCTTAACCTTTTATTTTATAATTAATATTAATTATTTTATAATTAGTATTAAAAATATAATAATTAAATAGTTTTCATGCGCGTAATAATTATTTAAAAGGAAATTTTTTTTTCAATATAAACCCATCCCATCGGCCAACCTAACTATCTATGCCCACCTAATTAAACAGATCGACCCACCTAATTATATTTTCCAAACACTAATTTTTTTAATACTTTTTTTCCACCGGAGAAATTTCGAGATTTGTACAAAATTGAAAGGAAAAGAAAAGTTTGTGTAGAAAAATGTATGAGTTGACGCAGGCATGCGTGGATGGAGGAATTTTAGAAGATGGGTTTAACACTTGTAAAGGAGGAGGTTAGATTCTATATGGTCCGCTCGGTTAGGAAGAGTTGTAAAACACAAAAATTGCATTCATTCAGACTAGTTGATTTAGGCTTTACACGTTTATAGCGCTGGTCGACTGCGGAATTGAGCGCTCGGTTTGAGCATTCATTTCAGAGTAGATCAGGTTTGACACGTTTATAGCGCAACAACAGGAGGATTTGGGGCGTAGTCGGTTGTAGCAATGAAAATTTTCAAAATAAATGTCCAAGAAAATGGGACGTTTGTAATTAGAGTCGGCAGTTTTATTATCTCTTGGTCGTCCTGCAGCTCTACGGGGATGAAGAAAAACTTATATTTCTGCCATGCCACACCTGCGATTGATGGTAAATGCACCCACATTCACATTCTCTCTCTCAACTTTTCTCTACAAACAAACAGATACTTGGCGCTCGTATTGACCACAAAATGGATAAGTACGAGCAGTTCGTTGACAACAAGTGTTATCGTTAAGTACGCAGAAGACAGACAGACAGCGACACACTGAGACGACTAGACTGATTTCCTCATTGCGGAAACGCATAAAATGGAGCTTTTGGTATTTTAGGCATGTTTTTTAAATTTTGATTTAAGTTCATGTAAAATTTCGTGGGAAGGAAGAAGCATTAATGAATAGTTTGCGAATACCAAGTGATATTAAAAGTGAATACCCATGGTTGTTGGTTCGTACAATTCAGAAATGTGCACGGTTGTTGGTTTGCAACTTCCGTATATTTGTTAACGTGGCTCATGATTGTTGGTTCCTACTATTCAGAATTGGTTTGCAACTTCCGAATATTTGTTAACGTGGCTTTTATAATTGAATATTATTCATGGTAGTTGGTTCATGCAATTCAGCAATATGCAGGTTTCACGGTTGTTGGTTTGTGTTAACCCTCCTTTTTGAATTGAATTTTTCTGGTTGGAGTCGATTAGAGATCCCAGAAGTTTACCAATAGTTACGTGTCAAAGTAGAGATCCCAGAAGTTTACTAATAGTTACGTGTCAAAGTATAGTAGTTACTTGTCAAAATAAGTTGTTGGGATTAAAAAAGAAAAAGCAAGAATTTCACATATTTTTAATTAAAAGAAAATCGGTTTCATAGGTTAAAAAATTAGAAGATCAGATTAATTAGAAAAATAAATTAATAAATACATTATATGTTTAATGGTGTTTCTCATAGTACTTTCAAAATTAGATAATAAAAAAATCAAATTACAAATAATTATTTAGATGGAACATGAGTTCTATCCTTTATGTATATGAATTTTCCATGGAGTAAATGAAAAGTGAAAAAAAAGTAAAAATATGAATAACTTACTAAATTATTTGAGCATCAAAAGATTTACACTTTATTCAATTTGTTTCTTAAGCTAAGCTATTTATAATTATACAAACTTAAGAGCCTAAATGATGTTGATCTTGGCCTTTCCACAGCACTCTTTCTATGAACTCTTTCTTCATGATGATCTAACCTAGGAGCAATTCTAACATCCCCTTTAATATTTTAAAAATTCGATCTCCAAATGATGTTGATCTCGGCCTTTCCAAAGCACCCATTCCATTAACTCTTGCTTCATAATGAACTAACCTAGGAGCAAATCTAACATCCCCTCTATATTCTAATTATTCAATTTCCAACCATAACCTTGGCCAATATCTGCCGAGATTTCACTTATAAAGTGTTAAAAGCTTGGTATAATAAACAATAATATAAACGGTACAACTTTGATTAAGGTGAAAAAAAAAAATAAACTTTATTTTGCTTCTCTTAGAGGCCAGGGTATACTATATCAAAGGTGTGTTGGTCTGCATGGTTCCGAGTATGGAGGAATGTCAAACTCTCGACATACTATATCAAAGGTGGGTTGGTCTCGATGGTTCTGAGTATGGAGGAATGCCAAACTCTCGACATATTATGTCAAAGGTGTGTTGGTCTGGATGGTTCCGAGTATCAAAGGTGGGTTCGTCTCGATGGTTCTGAGTATGGAGGAATGTCAAACTCTCGACATACTATATCAAAGGTGTGTTGGTCTCGATGGATGGTTCCGAGTATGGAGGTATCACCAGTTAGTTTTGATTCAGAGTAATCTAGGTCCATAAGAAAGTAAAATCACTTGCTTGCAAAATATTAAAGTAGAATCCTCAATAGTACTCAACAATTTACTCTTTTCAAATTAATTTTAATATTCAAAATATTAGTTTTGAAAATACTTATTTTATAGATATAAATTTATTTATTTTGTGCAAGGTAAACGTTTCAATCTTCAAAATCTTTTTACTTTCATTTACTCTACATATTGTATTCCTGTTTACATTGATTCTTCTTTGTTGTTTAAAATGTTACATGTAAACTCCATATTAATTTTTGACCAAATCTCCTTCGGACACCAGATTAGAAGCACACCCTAATGGAATAGGAGTATTCTTTATATCTATAAAATATTAAAAAATAATATTTCTAATTCTTTATATATCTATAGGTATAAATTTTTGTTACTTAATATAACAATTTAAAAAAATAAATCCCCAGTGTGTAATATCGGTGTTATTTTTAAATGTCATACTTAAATTCCATATTAAGTAAAAAAAAAATCATACGAATTTAAGTAAAAAAAAAGAATTGCACCTCCTTTTCGTACGAAACGAAGTTATACACTATAAATTAGAATTTTTTTTTAATTTAATTTTCAATTAATTATTTAAGACCAAAAAAAATTAAATAATTAAATGCACGCCCGCCAAAACAAAATGCATGTTTACAACATGAACTATATTTCATACATGTAAGTGTAAGCACCCTTCTGCAAAGACTTTCGCGCATTCTACGCCAGTGACGCAACTGAATGATGCAAGCAAACTGTATTAGTCAAAGGGAGCGACTCACACGCAGTCTTTCCGTTAATCAAAGGGAGCGACTCACACGCAGTCTTTCCGTTAAGATAAACAACGGTCGTGCAAAATGAGAATGTTCGAATAGTACACAAAGGTCAGTGTTTTTTGGTTCGGCAGCACGGCATAATGCGGGGAAAGTAATTATACCATCATTCCGACTTGCATGGTCCAAAGATAAATACGTCAGCGATCACAAATTGAACAACAATCAAACTGGAATTTGGATATATGTTACAGCAGCACAGTCTCCACAATGCCCGGTGACAGTTAAGTCAATTTTGATGGGCACATTGCGGTCAGAAAAAAATAAAGCGGACCAAATCGAGTCCCTCCGGTAGAAAGAAAAGAAGAAATATAAACGAGTCCGTGAGATAGAAAGAAAAGAAGAAATAGGAACACGTTTTAAATGGCTTTTAGCACTATAAAATCCCCGCTCTTCTCCTTGCCATGAAACACATTTCGATCACCTGTAGGCTGCAACAAAGGTTCGGCTTCAAAATTTTCGCAATGGCTTTTAAATCATTGGTAATGACTAAAGCAAACTTGGCTTTTAAATCATTGGTAATGACTAAAGCAAACTATGCTTCTGTACGTTGCAAACAATATGATTTCAGTTCTGTGTGTGTGAAAAAATGATAAGACGCTTTTAACAAAGAAATTATCTGCGGTCTGTGTTTGGAAAAATGATAAGACGCTTTTAACAAAAAAAATTATCTGCAGTCTGTGTGTGTGAAAAAATGATAAGACGCTTTTAACAAAGAAATTATCTGCAGTCTGTGTGTGTGTGAAAAAATGATAAGACGCTTTTAACAAAGAAATTATCTGCAGTCTGTTTGTGTGAAAAAATGATAAGACGCTTTTAACAAAGAAATTATCTGCAGACTACATTCGCTTCAGCTGTTGCTATTATGGCCCTGTTAATGGTGGATTCAAGTTGGGCTACTCATAGAAAGGTGCTGCTGAGCAAAAGTGATTCCAGCGCTTCACCGATCTTCAATGTCATGGACTACGGTGCACATGGCAGCGGTCTAAACGATGATCGGACGGTAACTACCTTTTTAATCAATTATTATATATGTTCAATATTCTTTTGATACTCGTGCAAAGTTTGATGCGCTGAGCATACCTTGCCCTTGCCCTTCGACTCACTGCACTATTTTTATAGTGGGAATAGGTTTTTCTTTCTTCTGACCGTCCACAAAACATGCTTGTTCCTTGATATATCATATTACTTTGTAATCTAATTAAATTTTTTACAACCAATTTAGAAAATATACGTGTTCCTTTATATACCTTTCACACTCTGACTGAAATTTGGGAAAAAATAGATTATATATACTTTGTAATCTAATTAAAATCTTTACAACCAATTAAATCTTATAGATGAGAATATATTTTCTTCCCCCAACCAGAAAATGTGACTAATTAAATTATTAATATTGTTATGATTATTTCTCCTTTTGTGGTTATTAACTCGCTGCTTATGGTTATTTTCTTGTTATTTTAGGCATTCCAAGAAGCATGGCAAGCAGCGTGCACGGCACCCTCCGATGCAGTGTTCCAAGTACCGTCGGGAAAGAAATTTCTAGTTACGCCAGTGACATTTCCTGGTCCTTGCAAGTCTCATATTTCAGTAGAGGTAAGAAAGTTGGATGTCGGGTTGTCTACCTGTGATGACAATAGACGCAAATTATGCTGACATAGATTACTTGCAGATTACAGGAACAATAGTTGCACCCAATCAACAATCTGCATGGAATAGCAATGAACGTGGTATGTGGCTCCGATTTTCTGGCATATCTGGGTTGACCATAGAAGGTGGTGGTGTCATTGATGGTCAAGGCCAGGCTTGGTGGTCGAAGTCCTGCAAAGTGCACGAACAACACGTAAGCATTTCTATTTCACCTGGCCTTTTTGTCACCATTGTGTCGCATTCTCTAATATTCCATCATCTCTCCTCCATTGAATATCCACGTACCACTCCACCCACTAGCACCATCCACACTCATCTCTCCAACTCTTAACATTTAACATTAAACATCAATACAACAAGTATAAACCATCTGCTTCAATTTATATTAATCATCAGAAATGTTCATGTGTGCAGGGTTGCCTCCATGCGGCTCCGACGGTTTGTTTCCTACCTAATCACCTTGTTTATTTGCTTGAAGAGAGACACGATGTTATAAATAGTTCATTTTTTATTTATTTTTTCTGTAAATTTTGATTGGAGGCGGCTGTTCTCATGCAATGGGTTTGGATTATGCTTTGGTCTTACAGGCAATGTCTATCACTGGATGTTCAAATGTTTTGATTAGAAATCTGCAATTTGTCAATAGCCAACAGATGCATCTCGCAGTGGTGGACTCTTCGGAGATCCAACTAAGCGGGCTGCAGATACAAGCTCCCGAGGATAGCCCAAACACTGATGGTATTCATATACAAAGAGTTCAAAATGCCCAAATCGACAACTGTGTCATCGAGACAGGTTGGAAACTATTAATTCCACCGCTTTGCGTTAATTTGTTCATTCACGTAAACCCATTTATCGTAGATCCAATAGCTTAATAATAATTTAGTATATATCCATCTAGCTTAGACCTATCTTAACGTTGCTATAAGTGCAAACCTTAATTTTACCTATCTAAACTTCAAATTGACAAACATGCTAATTATGGTTGTAAATATTGTATACCAGGGGATGATTGCATTTCCATTTCGTCAGGCTCATCTACAATTAATGTCAAAAATATAAATTGTGGCCCAGGCCATGGCATCAGGTGAGATATGTATTTTTGCTCTTATCATGCAGAAAATACAATACAATGAGATGAGACATTAAGAATGCAATTTTAATTGTACTTCTTATTTTCTGCAGTATTGGAAGCCTGGGAGAAAATGGCGAAGCAGCCAAAATTGATGACATTCTTGTCCAAAACGTCACTTTTAGCGGAACATCCAACGGAGCTAGAATCAAGACTTGGCAGGTTGGTTTAGCATGTGTATGACTCTTTTAACTATTTCTATTCATTTTAATCTTTTCTCTTGAAATTTTCACTATGCAACAACAATCCATTACAATTTGTAATTGATATTAATCTTCATTATCTACCATGATGATAACATAATTCATGATTTTTCTAAATATACAGGGTGGTTCTGGCTATGCACGGAATATCACATTTGAGGACATAGTTGTTGATAATGTCAAGAATCCGATTATCATTGATCAGTATTATTGTGATTCGTCTTCGCCATGCAAAATTCAGGTGATCAGCTAACTTTTGTGCACAATTCCATGTTGTTTTCATAACATACCCGAGGGAAAAACATATACAACACACATCCTAATTAATTGGGCATCGTAGCACTTTTGTCTCTTTTAAGATTGCGTTTTGTTCCAGCTGTTCTTGAAATATCAGTTTGAAGTCTGTGGGTATATAGTTCCCATATATGTCGTCAATTCTGAAATACTGGTGTATGTGCATATAATAAGCACGAAAGCATAATTTCTTTCCCTTTAGTATCCATTCGCTTGAAATAGGTAATTAATTATTTTTAGCGTCATTAGTTACAACTATACTCCAATTATAAACAAATTTTGGATATTGGTTTTGAGGTTTGGAATCAGTAATCATGTCTCTGATATAATTTTTCGCCATGTTAAATGCATAGAAATGACAAATAGTATGTAACACAATAATTTTCATACGTATCGATTATCGCAATATCTTTTGGACATATTGGTTTTGAAGTTTGAAATCAGCAATAATATTTGTGATGATGTTGTGTGCAGTCATCTGCAGTACAAATAAAGGACGTCACTTTTAAAAACATCCACGGAACGTCATCGACGAATGTGGCTGTGAATTTTTCGTGCAGCGAAACAGTTCCGTGCACAGGAATTACTTTGGAAAATGTTCACATAAGTTCAACGGCTGCAAACACAGCAAATGCAATATGTACCAATGCGTTGGGAATGGCTTTGGGGACTACTTCACCACCCAGCTGCCTTAAAGACTAGTGTGGTCCTTCTATTTGTTCAAAAGCTTCACAATAAAACATGGCCAAATTCATTTATATTGTTATGGCCAAAGTTAACAAGATTCATTTATATTATTATTGGTAAAATTAAGAAGATTCATTTATATTGTTTCCTTGAATACTCTGAGTTCAATTTGGTTCTTTGCGTCTACTTACTTTCTATTATATTAGACTAAGATATTGTATTATATGCTTATATATATATTTTGATGGTTGATTCATCTTGCTACCACTCCAACCTCAGGTGGATCTTTGTCATCTTAACTCGTACAATTCCATGACTTCATATCCCAAATATTTGGATATGGAATCTTCTATTAACATTTACTTTACATTTTCACAAATTTGCTAAGTGAACTTCCTAAAAAAAACTCATATTTAAAAATACAATAATTTAAAAGATTTATAATTAGAAACAAAGTGTGTAATTTTGACCCAAAAGCAATATTTTCCTCAATTTGAAATAATTCGTTTGTCTTGAATAAAATCTTATGTATATTGATATTTGAAACTAGTTCTTAGTGTTTATCTTGTAGGAAAGCACTTAAGCATAAATTGAATTCTTAATGGTGTAGAGTAAGTGGCTATGTTAGTTATATTTATTTTTCTTTATCCGTTACTAATACATCCAGTGAGTTCGATAAATTGTATGCCTCTTACTTCAATATTAAATGTTTTTATATTCCAAATTAAGAATTGTATATATGAATGTCAAATTTACAATTAGTTTATATCTTATACTAATCTTTTACAATACTTTGTGTTCAAAATTACTACTTGTACTTAGAATTCACTCCTCCTCAATATATAATAGATTGAGCATTAAAATACATTTAGATTCATACATGTTTGAAATGAATAGTAATAATTTTGAATTAAATGATATATAGTTCAAATATATATTTTGGAAATTCATTATGTTATCTTAAATGTTATAAGAAAAATTGTTAAAAGAATATTAAATCATAAATGGAGAGAAAAAAATGGCAAAGCATTCAAACTGTGGTTTGAGGGAAAATGCATTTCATAGTCGTATACTTATTATAATGATAAAACCATTGAAATGTACATAATGCATTTAGTAAAATTAAATATATAATTTTAAAAAAATAATAACTTGATGAATATAATTGTTTAATTGTATAATCATCATTCTATATTATTGGGAATTTGGGGAAAAACGAAGTGGATTATATTAAAAATATATATTCTTTATTTTTGTTAAAAATTGCAATAACTTACATCATAAAATTGATTTAAAAAATATTTTTTTTGATTCAATATTTATGAATATTTTAATAAATAAATGAACAAATATCAAACTCAATTATAATCACTTTAATAAATAAAAGGACAAATATCAAACCCAAAATTATAATCAATAAAAAAACATTATAAAAGAGAATTATAAAGAGGAATAAGAATTTAATGATAATAACTTTATTTTTTTTCTAAAAGGTGTATTTAAGGTTTTAAAATGATTACAATAAATCAATAAAAATTGGTTTATTCTCAAGAGTTAGCCCAAGTGGTGTACACCTAGACACGAAGTTCTTGTTGTTGTTGGTTACTCTTTAATTACCTTGTGTCCCGCAAACATGACTTGCCATTCAATTTAACATTCACGATGAAGTGCTCCGAGTTTCCGCTACTTTCATTCCAGGTAAAAAAATAAGAATTTAATAAATTTTGATGATAAATTTATTTTAAAAAACGAAAATGCCTAATAATAGAGAAAATAATGCAATACTTCAATATCGAAAATAGCTAAATTTTGATAATGCGTTTCTAGTTTGTAAGTTAATAATCAAATTATAGAGAGAGAGAGAGAGAGAACACACTTATGTGAGTCCTAAGATGACTAGCATGCCTAATCTACTATCGTGGGGCATACTAGACCTATCCTTAGCCACACCAGCCCTAAGCACGAATGGATTCCTCAACCACACTAGTCGTAAGCATGAATGGATCTTTCCAGAGAAAGTATCAAACTTATAACCTTTACAACATCAAGTACCTTGAAAAAACACTACACCCTATGGGTTTAATTAAAATTTATGCTATATAAAATATCTAGTTGCTTTAAATATATAAATATAATATTTTCAAAATATTTAGAATTATAATTAAAAATAGCTACTCTTCACATTGAAGAAGATAAATTAAAAAAAAATTGTTGAAAATCAATTAAAAATTATTATTTCACTAGAATGAAAGTATCTAGAGTTACTAATCACGATAAATATCAAATTATGTTAAATGTGCAAATAAAATAATAAAAATAAATAATGACAGATGAATAAAAAAAATCTTGAAAATAAATTAAAAATCAACTAAATAATCATAAGGATGACTTTATATATGAATAGTAAAATCGCTGGGTAATACGCAAGCAGATGTGCAATTTGATTTGGTTTGTGGCCATCAGATCCGGAGAGGGAAGATCAACGGCCACATTTTGGCATGCAAGTTGGTGGACCCGAAAGGATAAAACCACTAATGGTTTACCACCATCATCGGGCGACATCCAAACCAAAGACTGTTTTAATGAAAAGCCAGCGATTCCACTCAGGAAGCAACACGTGGCGGAGGACCGGAAAAGCAAATCGCCTTCATCGCGCGGTACTCAGCGGGCTTTTAAACCGTGCGATATGGACACCAGCCGTTGGATCAGAAGGAAAAGATCAACGGTCAGTGTTGATCATGCAACTTAAGGGTTTTTCTGCGGGCTTCGCCTCCGCGCGGGTTGAATTTTGACTGCCGGATTATTAGAAGACAGATCAACGGGCTTTGGATCCACTTGCCCGCTTTTGGTTCCAGGGCAGTCTAGGCCTTGTTTCTGTTTGATTTTTGGAGGGTTTTATGGGTACTTTGGGTATTTTCACTCTCCCTTTGTGGGAGTTTGTGCCTTTGTGCGTCTCTTGTAACCTGTGTAAAATATTTTTTACCTAAGTTAATAGAAGGACCGTCTCTTGCTTAAGCAAAAAAAAGAATAGTAAAATTATTAATATTTTACTAAACTATTTATATATAAAATGTTTGCGCAATTTATGAGGAGACAAGGTTAAGCTCTTAAATATTTTTTTTAACTATTAAAGAAGATAATATGAACAAATCACAAAAATCAATATTTGCTTTTGAGGAAGAAACGAATATTTTGACTAAACAATTTTAGGATGTTTAGTTTATTTCGAGGAGACCATGTTGTGAATAAGGACTCTATCCAAGCATAAACTCCATTAAAATATTATAATTATAATAGTGTACAGATCAATTAGGGTGAGCATTGCTGACTGGGAAATTGGAGTGAGAATATGGAATATAATGGGCTGTCCAATTTGATATTTTTTGCCTTTTAAGTTAGAAACTACATTTGGAATGAGATTTTTCTTTTTGATGGTTTAAAATAATTTTTTTTTTCACTACTCGTTCACAGATACCCATGGTCAGTGGGTCCGCTACGTCCAGGATCGAACAATTCTAGGGTGGACCCCACCCGAAGGGGGCCACACCCCTCGGCCTATTTACTGACCTGACCCCAAGAGCTTTCAGGTTTCGACCCTATGACTTCCCATTGGCGAGGGCTCGGCTTGACCGATTGAACTAACCCTTGGGGCTATCGATGGTTTAAAATATTATTGTTAATGTATAAATAAATTAAATATTATGAAAAAATCATACTATATTCGTTATTCAAATTTGATATTCTAATATTTTTAATTTTCGATTATATATATATATATCAAAAAGAGAAACATCTATTACACTTACGAATGGTTGCACCACTAAATACTGTCAGTACGGTCGCACTCCCTATCTTAAAATAATTTGATCCTTGAAATGAAATTTGGTCTTTGAGATGCAAATGTTTTTCTATTTATTTTAATGATTAAATGATTCAGTTTAAAAGAACGATCGGTGTGGCTTTGACGCCTTTTCTCTCCCTTTGGTATTTGGAACAGTTTGGTTCATTTATAGCCTAGTTGGTTTCAAAATTTGTTTTGAGCATGGTTAGAAATTGCAAAAACGCAATTTGGATATCAAACTCTTTACATCACCAATCATTTATAGTTGTGTTGTGTGCAAAAGAAATTAACGAAGATGCTTAAAAAATATGGACTGGCCTACATCACCCTAATCAATAGAAGTTATGGTATTTAATGATCATCCTAGTTGAATGGATCCAAATTCCAAGTATTTCCAAGGAGAATCCAGTTATGATTTTGTTGGAATTTGACAACTAATTAAGTAAATATGTGTAAATTGTATTAGTTACTGCCAAGTTAGTTTTATACCGGAGAAGCAATTATGTAATGGAGGAGGCTCTTATATAACTGATGAATGCCCGAACTATTGTAATCATGGAAAATAATTATTGATTGAATAAAGAATTCAATCCCTTGCCCCTTGGATGTTTCCTTGACACCCTGTCAAAGTTTTACCACGTAAAATCTTGTGGTTTTTTACTTGTGTCATTGCATTCAGTTTCATTTATACATTTCTTGTTTAATTAACCGCTTCGCCAACAATTGGTATCAAAGCTATTGATTTGATTTGAGAAAACTGGGGACCCCTCGAAGAGAGATGCTGCATAAGAAAAGGTGAAAGAGAGACGCCGCGTGAAAATTGGGAGCCCTCGAAGACGTTGCGTAGTATCAATGCTGCGTGAAAATTGGGATCCCTAGAAGACGCTGCATGGTATCAAAGGAAGTTTGTGTCATTTACACCAAACATTTCCTAGATTTTAGCTTTGAGTACAACAGCAAAGATTTTATCTGATGTGGAAGACTGAAACAGAATAAGTGTCCAGATGGAGGCGGCTCAGTCTCTGCCAAATCAACAAATTCAGATGGAGGCTAGACCTTTTTTGGAAAGTCGAGACTTTTGGAGGAAAAGGGGTTGAAGACGCAAAGCAAGTTGTTCAAGTTTCTAAACCAGTTCAGCAACCAGTCACTCTAACAAGGTCTACAAGGGAAAGAAAAACTTCCAAAAGGTATGAAGATTCTGCTTCATCTTTTGATTTAATTACTGAAGATGGGGAACCTTGTTGTTATCAAGAAGTAGTAGATGATACGGATAACGAAAAATGGAAAATGGTTATGGAAGAAGAAATGGATCCCTTAGCCAAGAAAAATACCTGGAATCTTGTAGAACTTCCCCAATGGAGAAGTGTTTTCGGATGCAAATGGGTCTTCAAATTGAAACGGAAAGTTGACGGAAGTATCGAAAGGTATAAGGCGAGACCGGTAGCAAAAGGGTATTCTCAGGTTGAAGGTATTAACTTTCATGAGATTTTTTCACCAGTTGTAAAACTTGTTTCGATTCGTACTGTGTTGGCACTAACTGCATTACTTAACCTTGAGTTAGAACAGTTAGATGTTAAAACAACTTTTCTACATGGTGATTTGGATGAAGAGATATATATGGAATAGCCAGAAGGTTTTGTATAATGTCGCAACAAAAGATTAGTTTGCAAGCTCAGGAAATCATTGTATGGCCTGAGGCAGCCTCCCAGGCAATGGCGCAAGAAGTTTGACTCCTTCATGGTGAGCCAGAACTTTATTAGAAGTGAGGATGATCATTGTGTATCCTTCAAGAGTTCCAGTGGCACATTCATTATCTTAGTTTTGTATGTTGAGGATATTCTTATTTCAAGCAAAAGCATGGAAGAGATCAATAGGTTAAAGGCTCAGCTCTCTAAGACGTTTGATATGAAGGATCTTGGAGCAGCAAAACATATCTTGGGCATGGAGATACACAGAGACAGGAAAAATGGTAAGATTTGGTTATCACAGCAGAAGTATGTGGAAAGAGTACTTGAAAAGTTCAGTATGAACAGTGTGAAACCTGTTAATGTTCCATTAGCTTCCCATTTTAAGCTTTCTTGGGTTTTGAGTCCTAGAACTGATGAAGAAAGCAGTATACATCTCATGTACCATATGCGAATGTTGTGGGCAACTTAATGTATGCGATGGTATCTACAAGACCTGACATTTCACATGCAGTTGGAGTTGTCAGCAAGTTCATGGAAAATCTAGGTGAAGAACACTAGCGAGCAGTGAAATGGGTGCTTTGATATTTAAGAGGCACAGGTGATCATTGCATCATATTTAATGGCAGTGAAGGAACAATCTACGGATATGTGGATGTTGATTATTTAGGTGATTTGGACAAAAGGAGATCTACTACAGGTTATGTCTTTACTCTTGTAGGTGGAGCAATTAGTTGGATGTCAAAGCTTCAAGAAACATTTGCGTTGTCCACTACCGAAGCAGAAAATATAGCTGCTTCAGATGCCAGTAAAGAAGCAATATGGTTAAAGGGTCTACTTTATGAGATTGGAAGGACGCAGGAGAAAGTGAATGTACTATGTGACAGTCAGAGTGTTATTCACTTGGCTACAAATCCAGCTTATCGTGGCAATACCAAGCACATTGATGTACGGTATCATTTTCTGAGACATGTGATCGATGGCGGAAAAATAGCTCTCAAGAAGGTCCATGCACGGGAGAATTATGCACACATATTCACGAAGCCAGTTACAGCAGAGAAGCTGCAATGGTGTTTAGCTTCTCTTGGCTTGCAGAAGAGATGATGAATGGGCATGGGAAAGGGATTAGGAAAATTGTTGTCAAGGGGGAGTTTGTTGGAATTTGACAACTAATTAAGTAAATATGTGTAAATTGTATTAGTTACTGCCAAGTTAGTTTTATACCGAAGCAGCAGTTATGTAACGAAGGAGGCTTTTCTATAACTGATGTATGCCCGAACTATTGTAATCGTGGAAAATAATTGTCGATTGAATAAATAATCCAATCCCTTGCCCCATGGATGTTTCCTTGACACGCTGTCAAGCTTTCACCACGTAAAATCTTGTGTTCTTTTACTTGTGTCTTTGCATTCGGTTTCATTTATACGTTTCTTGTTTAATTAACCGCTTGGCCAGCAGATTTGAGGCAAGGAAAATATTTGAAAAATTCCTTGTGACCCATGAGATGGGTGAGCACTATGACATGTCTACTCCCTTTGATGATGCTTGTAACATGCCCTAGTTTCTATGCGAGTGTATCTATTTCTAGTTCCTTGGATTTCCTTAATGGGGTATTAATGACGTTTTCTACAAAAAGCTAAAACATCAAAAATAAGTTTTACATAGCTTCCAACACATCAAGAGAGACGAGCATTAAAAAATTATCAACCTCAAATATTGGGAAAATGGCTGTCACGTTTTACATAGTTTCAAACACATCAAAGAGACGAGCATTGAAAAATTATAAACCTCAAATACTGGCAAAATGCCTGTCAAATTCGGTCCCTCAAAGCGAGGGAGGAAAAGTCATTTTAGTCATGTTAATCTATGAAGTACAAAATATGTCATGCATTTTCTGATCATGCCCACTTGTGAAAGTCTCGTACAAAGATGGCGATTGAAAATGCATACAGTTTTTTTTACAAGTAGGTATTTATGTATTTTCTCAATGCGGTTAAATGAAATACATATATAGTAGACATCTTAATCAATTAAACTGGGATCACAGTGCTCTGGTCCCTTTTAAGAATAATTTGAGTGTGTTCCTTTTTTTTCTAACCATTCTTCAAATATGAGTTTAATCTGTGAGGGCTCCTAAGAATAATTTGAGTGTATTATTTTTGTTCTAACCATTCATATTCTTCAAATATGAGTTTGGTGTTAGTTCTTTTGTGAGGGCATTGATTACAAATGCATCTTTATTTTTCTTCGAATAGAGTAAATGAAAAGAGAAAAATAGAAAAATATTAATAACTAGCTAAATCATTTATGCATAAAAAATCTACACAATAGTAGAACTAATTTTTAAAATAAACCATATATAATGACACAAACTGAAGTATCATAATATGAAACTGAAAATATTAATAACTTACCAAATAATTTGTGCATGAAAAAATGTACGTAATATTCAAACTATCTGCCCAACTAAACCATATATAATGGTATAAACATAAGTTCCACAATATTATCTTATCTTAGGGTAGAAAAAGTGAATAGATAGCAAGGGGGTTTATTATCGAAATATTACAAATATGTAAAGGAATACTAGCATTCCATTGGTGATTGTTCTTCCATCCAGTGTTGTTGAGGCTCAACTTAGTTCAAATAAAGAGAAATAAGAAAGCCAATGAAGTTTATTAATTCAAAGTGTAAGTTCTTCTGGTTGAAATTAAAATGAAAATACAATTCACTTTTGTATACTTTAAAACCAAACAATGTTTCCATATGTTTGTTAGATAAGCTCTTGAATGAATTTGTAAACATTATCACTGACCTTACTATCCATTGCAATTGTATTGATCTTGAATTAACAAATATATTACAACTTAGAAGAGGAAGTTAGGGAGCTCCTACACAAGAATAAGTTAACGAGAACAATAGTTTAGAATTCACATGTTTAAATAAACATAACTCATGTTCACATGATACATGCTTGGGCAAAAAAGAAATAATAACTTTTTAGATAAATCTTAACCTTTTATTTTATAATTAATATTAATTATTTTATAATTAGTATTAAAAATATAATAATTAAATAGTTTTCATGCGCGTAATAATTATTTAAAAGGAAATTTTTTTTTCAATATAAACCCATCCCATCGGCCAACCTAACTATCTATGCCCACCTAATTAAACAGATCGACCCACCTAATTATATTTTCCAAACACTAATTTTTTTTAATACTTTTTTCCACCGGAGAAATTTCGAGATTTGTACAAAATTGAAAGGAAAAGAAAAGTTTGTGTAGAAAAATGTATGAGTTGACGCAGGCATGCGTGGATGGAGGAATTTTAGAAGATGGGTTTAACACTTGTAAAGGAGGAGGTTAGATTCTATATGGTCCGCTCGGTTAGGAAGAGTTGTAAAACACAAAAATTGCATTCATTCAGACTAGTTGATTTAGGCTTTACACGTTTATAGCGCTGGTCGACTGCGGAATTGAGCGCTCGGTTTGAGCATTCATTTCAGAGTAGATCAGGTTTGACACGTTTATAGCGCAACAACAGGAGGATTTGGGGCGTAGTCGGTTGTAGCAATGAAAATTTTCAAAATAAATGTCCAAGAAAATGGGACGTTTGTAATTAGAGTCGGCAGTTTTATTATCTCTTGGTCGTCCTGCAGCTCTACGGGGATGAAGAAAAACTTATATTTCTGCCATGCCACACCTGCGATTGATGGTAAATGCACCCACATTCACATTCTCTCTCTCAACTTTTCTCTACAAACAAACAGATACTTGGCGCTCGTATTGACCACAAAATGGATAAGTACGAGCAGTTCGTTGACAACAAGTGTTATCGTTAAGTACGCAGAAGACAGACAGACAGCGACACACTGAGACGACTAGACTGATTTCCTCATTGCGGAAACGCATAAAATGGAGCTTTTGGTATTTTAGGCATGTTTTTTAAATTTTGATTTAAGTTCATGTAAAATTTCGTGGGAAGGAAGAAGCATTAATGAATAGTTTGCGAATACCAAGTGATATTAAAAGTGAATACCCATGGTTGTTGGTTCGTACAATTCAGAAATGTGCACGGTTGTTGGTTTGCAACTTCCGTATATTTGTTAACGTGGCTCATGATTGTTGGTTCCTACTATTCAGAATTGGTTTGCAACTTCCGAATATTTGTTAACGTGGCTTTTATAATTGAATATTATTCATGGTAGTTGGTTCATGCAATTCAGCAATATGCAGGGTTCACGGTTGGTGGTTTGTGTTAACCCTCCTTTTTGAATTGAATTTTTCTGGTTGGAGTCGATTAGAGATCCCAGAAGTTTACCAATAGTTACGTGTCAAAGTAGAGATCCCAGAAGTTTACCAATAGTTACGTGTCAAAGTATAGTAGTTACTTGTCAAAATAAGTTGGGATTAAAAAAGAAAAAGCAAGAATTTCACATATTTTTAATTAAAAGAAAATCAGTTTCATAGGTTAAAAAATTAGAAGATCAGATTAATTAGAAAAATAAATTAATAAATACATTATATGTTTAATGGTGTTTCTCATAGTACTTTCAAAATTAGATAATAAAAAAACCAAATTACAAATAATTATTTAGATGGAACATGAGTTCTATCCTTTATGTATATGAATTTTCCATGGAGTAAATGAAAAGTGAAAAAAAAGTAAAAATATGAATAACTTACTAAATTATTTGAGCATCAAAAGATTTACACTTTATTCAATTTGTTTCTTAAGCTAAGCTATTTATAATGATACAAACTTAAGAGCCTAAATGATGTTGATCTTGGCCTTTCCACAGCACTCTTTCTATGAACTCTTTCTTCATGATGATCTAACCTAGGAGCAATTCTAACATCCCCTTTAATATTTTAAAAATTCGATCTCCAAATGATGTTGATCTCGGCCTTTCCAAAGCACCCATTCCATTAACTCTTGCTTCATAATGAACTAACCTAGGAGCAAATCTAACATCCCCTCTATATTCTAATTATTCAATTTCCAACCATAACCTTGGCCAATATCTGACGAGATTTCACTTATAAAGTGTTAAAAGCTTGGTATAATAAACAATAATATAAACGGTACAACTTTGATTAAGGTGAAAAAAAAAAATAAACTTTATTTTGCTTCTCTTAGAGGCCAGGGTATACTATATCAAAGGTGGGTTGGTCTGCATGGTTCCGAGTATGGAGGAATGTCAAACTCTCGACATACTATATCAAAGGTGGGTTGGTCTCGATGGTTCTGAGTATGGAGGAATGCCAAACTCTCGACATATTATATCAAAGGTGTGTTGGTCTGGATGGTTCCGAGTATCAAAGGTGGGTTCGTCTCGATGGTTCTGAGTATGGAGGAATGTCAAACTCTCGACATACTATATCAAAGGTGTGTTGGTCTCGATGGATGGTTCCGAGTATGGAGGTATCACCAGTTAGTTTTGATTCAGAGTAATCTAGGTCCATAAGAAAGTAAAATCACTTGCTTGCAAAATATTAAAGTAGAATCCTCAATAGTACTCAACAATTTACTCTTTTCAAATTAATTTTAATATTCAAAATATTAGTTTTGAAAATACTTATTTTATAGATATAAATTTATTTATTTTGTGCAAGGTAAACGTTTCAATCTTCAAAATCTTTTTACTTTCATTTACTCTACATATTGTATTCCTGTTTACATTGATTCTTCTTTGTTGTTTAAAATGTTACATGTAAACTCCATATTAATTTTTGACCAAATCTCCTTCGGACACCAGATTAGAAGCACACCCTAATGGAATAGGAGTATTCTTTATATCTATAAAATATTAAAAAATAATATTTCTAATTCTTTATATATCTATAGGTATAAATTTTTGTTACTTAATATAACAATTTAAAAAAATAAATCCCCAGTGTGTAATATCGGTGTTATTTTTAAATGTCATACTTAAATTCCATATTAAGTAAAAAAAAAATCATACGAATTTAAGTAAAAAAAAAGAATTGCACCTCCTTTTCGTACGAAACGAAGTTATACACTATAAATTAGAATTTTTTTTTAATTTAATTTTCAATTAATTATTTAAGACCAAAAAAAATTAAATAATTAAATGCACGCCCGCCAAAACAAAATGCATGTTTACAACATGAACTATATTTCATACATGTAAGTGTAAGCACCCTTCTGCAAAGACTTTCGCGCATTCTACGCCAGTGACGCAACTGAATGATGCAAGCAAACTGTATGAGTCAAAGGGAGCGACTCACACGCAGTCTTTCCGTTAAGATAAACAACGGTCGTGCAAAATGAGAATGTTCGAATAGTACACAAAGGTCAGTGTTTTTTAGTTCGGCAGCACGGCATAATGCGGGGAAAGTAATTATACCATCATTCCGACTTGCATGGTCAAAGATAAATACGTCAGCGATCACAAATTGAACAACAATCAAACTGGAATTTGGATATATGTTACAGCAGCACAGTCTCCACAATGCCCGGTGACAGTTAAGTCAATTTTGATGGGCACATTGCGGTCAGAAAAAAATAAAGCGGACCAAATCGAGTCCCTCCGGTAGAAAGAAAAGAAGAAATATAAACGAGTCCGTGAGATAGAAAGAAAAGAAGAAATAGGAACACGTTTTAAATGGCTTTTAGCACTATAAAATCCCCGCTCTTCTCCTTGCCATGAAACACATTTCGATCACCTGTAGGCTGCAACAAAGGTTCGGCTTCAAAATTTTCGCAATGGCTTTTAAATCATTGGTAATGACTAAAGCAAACTTGGCTTTTAAATCATTGGTAATGACTAAAGCAAACTATGCTTTTGTACGTTGCAAACAATATGATTTCAGTTCTGTGTGTGTGAAAAAATGATAAGACGCTTTTAACAAAGAAATTATCTGCGGTCTGTGTTTGGAAAAATGATAAGACGCTTTTAACAAAAAAAATTATCTGCAGTCTGTGTGTGTGAAAAAATGATAAGACGCTTTTAACAAAGAAATTATCTGCAGTCTGTGTGTGTGTGAAAAAATGATAAGACGCTTTTAACAAAGAAATTATCTGCAGTCTGTTTGTGTGAAAAAATGATAAGACGCTTTTAACAAAGAAATTATCTGCAGACTACATTCGCTTCAGCTGTTGCTATTATGGCCCTGTTAATGGTGGATTCAAGTTGGGCTACTCATAGAAAGGTGCTGCTGAGCAAAAGTGATTCCAGCGCTTCACCGATCTTCAATGTCATGGACTACGGTGCACATGGCAGCGGTCTAAACGATGATCGGACGGTAACTACCTTTTTAATCAATTATTATATATGTTCAATATTCTTTTGATACTCGTGCAAAGTTTGATGCGCTGAGCATACCTTGCCCTTGCCCTTCGACTCACTGCACTATTTTTATAGTGGGAATAGGTTTTTCTTTCTTCTGACCGTCCACAAAACATGCTTGTTCCTTGATATATCATATTACTTTGTAATCTAATTAAATTTTTTACAACCAATTTAGAAAATATACGTGTTCCTTTATATACCTTTCACACTCTGACTGAAATTTGGGAAAAAATAGATTATATATACTTTGTAATCTAATTAAAATCTTTACAACCAATTAAATCTTATAGATGAGAATATATTTTCTTCCCCCAACCAGAAAATGTGACTAATTAAATTATTAATATTGTTATGATTATTTCTCCTTTTGTGGTTATTAACTCGCTGCTTATGGTTATTTTCTTGTTATTTTAGGCATTCCAAGAAGCATGGCAAGCAGCGTGCACGGCACCCTCCGATGCAGTGTTCCAAGTACCGTCGGGAAAGAAATTTCTAGTTACGCCAGTGACATTTCCTGGTCCTTGCAAGTCTCATATTTCAGTAGAGGTAAGAAAGTTGGATGTCGGGTTGTCTACCTGTGATGACAATAGACGCAAATTATGCTGACATGGATTACTTGCAGATTACAGGAACAATAGTTGCACCCAATCAACAATCTGCATGGAATAGCAATGAACGTGGTATGTGGCTCCGATTTTCTGGCATATCTGGGTTGACCATAGAAGGTGGTGGTGTCATTGATGGTCAAGGCCAGGCTTGGTGGTCGAAGTCCTACAAAGTGCACGAACAACACGTAAGCATTTCTATTTCACCTGGCCTTTTTGTCACCATTGTGTCGCATTCTCTAATATTCCATCATCTCTCCTCCATTGAATATCCACGTACCACTCCA
>APFE031249191.1:0-21303 GCA_000404065.3 Pinus taeda
GGAAATCAATAGGATTAGACTTTCATTTTATTGTATATGACATTATGACATGATGAGATACATTATCATATTTTTTGTTGATATTTTGAGGCTGAGTTGGGACTCAGGAGTCAGGAATTACTATTCAGGACATGATTCAATGTTATGTGTGATTTTAGCGCTAGAAATGATATTAAACATCTTATATATTAGTTTTTTTATCATATTTATGTGTCAATGTATTTATTTTATGTTCTAGATGGTTTAGATATTGAAAAATTTGAAAAAAAATGAAAAAAAATGAATATTTTTGTTCCAAACGCTTTTTTCCCGCTTTTTTCCGCTTTTTTCCCGATTTTTTCGATTTTTTCATTTTTTTCCGCGCCGATTAAATCCCGCTCGCGCTTTTAACAACATTGGGAAAAACTAACTTACCTTACACAATACAGGCCTATTGTTAGAGAATAAAACCACCAATTGTCACGGAAAATAGAAATAAGAACCCAATGCCTAATAAATGAAGGAAAGAAACAAATGAACCGTTTAAAGCAAATTCCGATAAATCTATGATGTCCCTAATTAATAACCACTAGGCCTACGTCAACCATTCATCGCTACCCACTTCATCCATCCATAATTTCGTTTCCTCATCATAAACGGCTTGCTCAGATGCAACAGACGTTGAAAACCTGGAGGGCCACTCACTGGTGAACCTCCTTACTACAAAGGCGGTTATTCAGCCCCTGCATATCCTCATTTGTTGAAGTTTTTCTTCCTGGGCAAACTACTTTCATACTTAAAAACATAACACATGATATCTCTCAGCTTTCAAAAAGAGTTAAAACCAATTTAAACCGCAGATTGTACAACCCAGGACACTTGGCATGAAAAAGCGAGCTATAAATCATGGAATTAGACTGGGTCTACATCCCATATTCAAGTGTTCTTGACTGTATGCTCAATTATGTGCATGGATAAATCACAAAGTGCTTTTCAGTTCTCCTGTCTGAATCAACAATCCTTGAAAAAAATTAGGCTGATGAAATATAACATTATAAGAATAAGGCGCTTCCCAACATAGTGCCACTTCTACAATATATTTGGTTATTTCCAGTGGTAAGATTTAAAAGATTTCCAAGAACTCCTATAATGCTCACAACCAATGCCATGACAAGCATAGCCCACGGGAGAATCTTCTTCCTTAATCCTACGCTTTCCTCTCGTTGGTTGGGGTTAGACCTTAGGGCAATCAAAGCAGGAAATATGAAACCTAAAGATAGACCTGTGGTTGCTCCTGTGAACTGAAAAGCTACCCAAATATTGGGAATCAAAGTAGATCCCATGTAAAGAAAAACCAAAACAGTGATATTCAAGATGACAAACCTCCTGTTGCTCTTGCTCTCAGAGAGGGGCTTCGATCCCTTGAAGACCATGCAATCCATTGTCTGCCGAAGTGAAAAATGGATCACAAGAAAAACAAGTTTTTTTCGTAAAAGTACGAAGAAGTAATATTATATATATAATAACTCACACGCCACATATTTTTAAAATTCAAAGATATTCCAAAATGTCTCAAGGCCATTGAAAAGTGGATGAAACAGTATATTTGAGAAGGAAAGATCTGCGGTTTGTTGAGAGACAATTTCTCTTCTCCATTTTTAGAGGAAATTAAGAAAAAAACCTCTCATTGTCTTTTGGACTTTTTCGAAAAGCAATTTTAAAGGAAGAAATGAATTTTTATATTATTCAACAAATCTTCCTTAAACACGAAAAAAATAATCTACAAAGAAAGTGCAGAGAACTGCAATAGCAAATAGAACGTTGTCCTTTTCAAGATTAAGATCCAACCATCAAGCTTACCGAGGATATAAGGCTGCAAGTCTTTCCTGGAATATAAAGAACACATTTTACAATCCGAAACAGAAGGAGATCGTACTTTCAAGTTTCAGGAAACATAAATTTAACATAGGATTTCATGGAGGAACATTATTCTTCGCCTATTTCTTCCAGGAGTATTTTTCTTATTGGTTTTACCGAAAGTTCTTATCAATCCTAATGGCACGTTAGCCTTTCGATCATTACATTTAACCATAACTCTACCTTCATTTCCGTTTGCTTTGACAGTGGAGCCATTGGCTGATCTACTTCTAATAGAATTGGAGCCATTTGATCTTTTGCCATCGACTTTCTTTATTATGCGTGGCTTAGATTTGGTGTGAGAATGCAAATTAGCAGTAAATCCGCTCGTTTTATCAGATTCCACGAAACACCAATAGCAGAATTCAATATGGTCTTCGTAGAAATATCTTCTGCTGCAATATCTGCAAATTCATGGTCAAAACAGTATTATTATTGAACGAAACAGGTATCTGTACATGTCATTAATACAAGTCTTAAACATTACAATGCTCAAAGTTTTGTGTAGTCCTACTTGTGCTGGAAGCGGAATCGGCATTTCCCACACTGAAACAGATGCTCTGCAAAGCCCACATCGCCGCATATACAGCACTCAACCATGGTTTCTCTCCTTTTCTTGGTACTGGGATTTGTATTTGAGGCATCGTTGGGAATTGTGATTAGACTCATTAAATATTTGTTAACGCGCTTTACTATGTTTGTTCCTAAATGAAAATAAAAGATTCCTTCTCTACACAGGCACCGTGCACGCAACGGGACTATGGAGCACATATCCAACCCTAATAATGTTATCAAAAATGGAACTGAAAGGAATTTCAAGGTCTTTGTCAAAATTTGACAAAATATCTGAATCTGTAGATTGCCCAAATAGAAGATAACCTGATATTGCAGTAGATTCGTACACCAACACACACAGCACTGATATTGCAGTAGATTCGTACACCAACACACACAGCACTGTGGTGATCCTTCCAACCCTGTTCATCTTAGCAGGCGTTCTATCCTGCATTTCGTTATAGATCGGCTGTACATTGAAATGACATATGTATGCATTGGTCATGATTGGGATTACCACGAGAAGATCCAAAATAGCCCTTTTGGACCCAACATCAGGAAGCAGCCGAGGCCTCTCGATCTTGCCCTCTATAAGCCTAACAAAGGCAATAATTGATGACAAAACAACAAAAACAACTGCAAGTGCAACAGACGCAGCATATGTGAATTTCAATGAATCTATCTTCTTAAGAGCACAGAGAGGCGCCAGAACAAATACCATTGTGATGAAAACTATCATTCTCCGATCGCTCCACCACCCTTCCTTTCCTGTCCATTGATCAAAAAGACCCTGGTGATGCAAAGATCCGGACATCAAATCTCCCATGATAATTAAATAAACAATCATAATCCCTGCATTGTTTACAATAATACAAATCGCTGACAAAACCTTGGCAGAGTGCCCACAAACAGATTCAACAGTTTCACCATAATTAGAAGCATTCAGGCGAACAGAAAACTCGACCAGCAACTCAATGCTTATTTCCGAGAGAATACCCATCAGGATTATCACTGCAAAGCATAATGGCAGACCCAAAACTTTTATGGCTCAGTAACCGCTTCTTCTCGTATAGATCCACAGTCATGCAAGCGCCAAAAGAATCCAATGGTTGTTCCAACTCAGCGGGGTCAAAGTTTGAGTGTTCACGGGAAAGTGATACCCTCCTACTGCATATCGGAATCATCATAATACGAACCACATAAGGCAGACTTTCTGGAAAGCGTTGTGGAGAATGGGCAACAATGAAAAAAATTGCGCAGTCGTTCAACATTGTTCCCAACTCCTGAGAATTCGACCCATACAACATATGGAGCCCTCAGTCTCACCAAAATACGACCTATGGCAATCTGGTTTACAAATGAGATTTTGACATCCCTGTGGATGTAACAAACAACAAATTTGGATTCCAGATCTTTGAAGCAAGACACAGTATTGAATCGCTCTCGATCATTTTGACCATGGTGGCTTGAGATCCTGAGCTTTAATTGAACAAAAGGGATGAAAAACAAGCGACCCAACAAAACGTGATGGAGCTTCGAATTCCCCAGAATGAAGACGCTCTAACACAGTGCGCCGATGAAACTATTCGATGTGGGGATGCGGGGCCAAATGAAACGCTTGGGTAACCATTGTGAATCAACGGTCTAAATTGTTCCAATCATCTAACACATAATCGTGTGGGTTACGAGATGACAAGTAAGCAGAGAGGAAAGTTGATTTCAGATGGAAACGTAAGGCCCTATTCAAATATTGGCTAATCAATACAAGGTTGTGGCTCCGAGGAGCATGTTTCAATTTTAGGCGTAAGTCATATTTACCAAACCTCATAATTTTACCAGGAGTTTCGAGGTTGATACATTTTAAGAGTTTCTAGGTTCATACATTTTAATGTGTTACGGTAATGAGAAGAATTGTAACCATTTCATGTTCCATTCTATTTTATAACGCCCTATTGTGGACTTGTCACGACCCTACATGATAACAAATCGTAAACACAATTTACATGTTTAATCCTGCATTCACCGCATTATTTTCCAAATTTCAAAATATATATAACATAGTATTATGAATTTTATTGACATCTTAGGCATTCTCCCTTTGCCAACCAACCAAAAAAATGTGAATGTTGGTAGAATTACCATGGAAATTAAAAGTTTATTCAAAATAATATAAAAAATAATGTTAATTATACTATAATTTACGATGTGAAATTTATAACAAATCTTCATATTTAAAACTTGAATATAATATTGACTTACATTATTTTATTTTTAAGTATATTTTATATTATGTGTTAAGTTCCATATTATAAGATTATCTAGTAAAGTATTTATACGTTAGAAAGAAATATAATTAAAATCAAAAATCAAAAAATAAATAATTATAATTTTGTTTTAAATTATTTTATTAATTGTAAAAAAATCAATATATAGTTAAATATATAGATATTTAAAGAACATGTAACAAGATTCTTAACTATGAAGATTTACTTCTATTTTACTTTGGAAAATCTTAATCTATAAAGAGACAAGACATTATTATAATACTATAGATCAATACTATGGCTTCCTAATACCACATGCGGATAAACCATAACACATATTCATATTATACATGTTCATATGACATCTTTTGTAATTAATTAATTTAATCAAAAGAACATAACTACTTTTGAAATAAATCATATCTTTTGCTCTATAACTATTACTAAGAGTATTTTAAAATATTCTATGGAAATTAAATCCTTACCCACCATCTAATAATTATTGATAATTAAATTGAAACCTTGAAAACCTATTCTAAAATATATACATCTATAAACATAATTATTACTTCTAATAAAGATGAACTATAACACATTTAAATAATTTAATTTTATCATCCACTTCTTAGGAACATATAATTTTGACTATATATTTATAATAAAAAAGTATAAAACAAAATAAAAATAGCTATAAAATTTAAAACATTCAAAATTCAATAAGAAATAGAGGACAAAAAAAAATATAATTAAATATATAATAATCATATCATTATGTAAAATGTTTCGTAGAATATCTTATTATAAAAAAAATGGAGAAAGAAAAATAACAAGGTAATTTAAATTTCATGTTATGGTTTTTAAAACTTAATGATATATTTAATAATATATTTATAGTCATAGATTTTGTTCATCAAGGTTCTCTCATAGCCATGGCTAAGGTTCTTGTGTAAACAAATGAAGCACATGAACCTTGTCTAGGTAGCTTCAGTTGTGCTATTATACAATGTTTTAAGCTTTTATTCAACAAACAAATGTTCATTGTTTCCATTATAGTCGGAAGACTAGTGGTGATATTATATTTCATTCAAACTCTAGCTGTTTCTGCAATAAATCACCCTGACATCGTCTTTATTTCTTGTTTCACGCATCAAATTGAGAAGATCATTCTTGACAAGCATGAAGACGCCATTAGCAAGATGGATGCAATTTTAGCTTCTGGTATTTTAGATGCTGGTGGTCGGAATGTCTCAATTAAGTTGTCATTCAGGACTAAGCATGAAAAAATTACTGTTGATGTTGTTATGGTAGTATTTATTCAATTTTGGTATTGGTATCCACTTGAATATTTCTTTTAGCTATGGATGAGTGAAACATTTATGGTGAAGTAGGACCCATGAAAGACCCAAAATCTAGTGATAAGGAGGGGAAAGAAATGCAAGTAATTTCCACCTGCAACTTGATTCCATACTTTTACAAGTTCTTTACATAAATGGGATATTCTTATTAGATGGAAGTGCATAAGTCAACATCTTTTTCTAGATTTTGTAGAGCTCCTTTACCATTCATTGACCTGTTATTATAGTTAGAAGGTTATTTGTGAAATTTCTTATAATAGCTATTTTAGTCTTGTCATCGCTTATTTCTTATTTCCCATTTCATATCTATTATATCATTGTATTATTACCACCTTATTATATGTAATGGTTTTCTCTTCAATGAAAATTGGCACAAAGTTTTTGTAGCCAAAATTTAAGTTTCTTTTACATGCCAAGCCCTCATTATTTGAGTATCCTCATGCTACTCACCTTCAACAAAAAAAAATCTACAGTAAAATTGCTAACCGTTGTTTTCTATCTATTAGAAAGGCTATAGTGAGAACAAATAAAGAAACATATCAAAAAACTACTATGGATGAGAGAAACATTTCTAATGAAGCAAGACCCATGAAAGGCCCAAAATCTAGTGATAAGGAGGGGGGAGGAAGGTAGGTAATTTCCACCCACAACTTGATTCCATACTTTTACAAGTTCTTAACGTAAATGGGATATTTTTATTAAATGGCAGTTCAGAAGTCAACATATAAAGTGAGAACAAAGAAAGAAACATATCAAAAAACTACTATGGATGAGGGAAACATTTTTGATGAAGCATGACCCATGAAAGGCCAAAAATCTAGTGATAAGGAGGGGGGAGAAATGTAGGTAATTTCCACCCGCAATTTGATTCCATATTTTTAGAAGTTCTCAACGTAAATGGGATATTTTTATTAAATGGAAGTTCTGAAGTCAACATCTTTTTCCGGATTTTGTAGAGGTCATTTACCATTCATTGAACTGTTATTATAGTTGGAAGGTCATTTGTCAAATTTAATATCATAGCTATTTTAGTCTTGTCACCACTTATTTGTTATTTCCAATTTCATATCTATGTTATCTTTGTCTTATTGTCCCCTTATTATATGTAATGGTTTTTTCCTTAGTGAAAATGGGCACAAAGGTTTTGTACAGAATATTTTAGTTTAGATCTAGGAGTGGAGTGTATCACATCAGTGTTGCTTATGGTTATGGTTGTATTGAGAAAATCAGGGTCAATTTAACATTGTTATTTAAAGTTTATTTCTCCTTCATTTTATGATCATGGGCTTCTTCTCAATTTGTCCGTCTACATAACCCACTCTTCCTCTATGCTTATTCAAGTTAATTTTATTTTTGTAGGTGGATATTACATCTGAAAGGAAAGCTCAAGTTGAGCCATCTTGTGAGATTTTCTCAACTCTTACTTGAGTTGCTCCAGTGCAGGAAAAGTATATTGAATTTTTTGAAGGGAGTAGATATGTGCACATTGAATTAATGCCTTCATTTGTTTGAGCTAGCAAAACATGCAGAGTTGGAACCACATTGATGTGGACCATATGTGTAGTTGTCTGACATCTATGTTGTCACTGGTGGATGAGATGATAAAGCCAATATTAGAGAGGTGATGAAAGACAAATGGGTGAAGAAGGAAATGGGACACAACTAGATCAAGATTAATAATGAGGTACATACGCTCAACACAACTGAACACTCTTTATTTAAATAATTCAATTGTTGGATAGGCTTTTGGCATAAGTATGGCCTTGCTTATAGTTGGAACTACGAGTGAAAAGGGAAGTGAGATGGTTGCATATGCACATGGTACTCAACACGAAATGATTATTAGCTATTGTTGGTTACTTACGTCTGAACTTTGAAAAGTATTTCATGTGAAAATATCATTCAAAGATTCATTTTTCCTTATCTAATTCAGCTCAAGTTGAAACTTTCCACCATATTTAAATATGTCTATTTGTAAACAATTGTGTACAAATATCTAGCACTTGAAATATCATTAACTGTATATGGAAGAGGAGAATAGGTGGATACACTTATAGAACAAATGACTCGTGATTAGGATTCAATTCTATCCTATGGTGTGATTTATGCTCTGACCCTCCCATACAGGGGCACATCCAATAACAAATCCATTTGTCATCTACTGCACTTCGTTGCTCTTGATGTTAGTGACGTTGTGAGAAGAATTGTGGTGTTAGTACTTGGATTTTTTTATACTCTGAACCTGAGAAGGTTTATGTGATATCTTACAGTGTACCATGTTTTTATTATTAAATCAATTTTAGACTTGATTTGTTATGACTTTTGTACTACAAGTTGGTGGAGAATTCGGCTCAAAATTTTAAGAATAGCATCAATGGGGTGAGTGTATGCTCTCTTTCTCCTTTATGATGGTGCTAAATCAAACTCTGCAAATTTAATAGAAAACATGAATAGTTTCTTTACTGTCTAAGTCATATAATCCACATGTCACATATGGAGGAGCCTTGGCAGTGGGTCTATTGTATAAACACATAATTAAGTGAGGCCATTTTGTTGCTGGAACCATTAACATCAAATGTGGTAGATTTTGTTTCTCAACATGCCCTTATAGCCAATGGATATGGTTCTGTGCAAACAAATGAGGGACATGAACCTCGTTGTAGGTAGCTTTAGGTGTGCTATTATACAATGTTGTGAGATTTAATTTAACAAAAAATGTTCATTGTTTCCATTGTAGTTGCAATTCTATTGATAATTTTTAATGAAAAGTTTATTTCTACCACTACTACTATAACATGACTATCACCAATTAAATTGTTCGTATAAAACTTACAATTTATTCCCTTTGTCTAATACTTTATCTAATACTATTTGATATTGTTTTTATTTATTTATTTATTTTTCTTACACTTATACAATTACCTTATAACTTAAACTATGCACATAGTTAAATCTATAATATTCAAATTTCTTTGAACCATCTTTCATACCATCCATCTCTACATACATTTGAATATAATTTATTATTAATTATCATGAAATTTAGTTTGTTAGTAAATATAGAATTAAAATTATATTTTAAATGTGGAATTATAAAAATGTCTCTTCACCTTAGCTGTTGTTAAACTTCAACCTCTCTTAGGTTGCCAACATCCTTATTAGTTCCCAAAGGATCATTTTCTTCTCATTTATCACACTATGTGGCATGAACATATATATTAATGAGTTTGATAATGCATATTATACCCTATATATTTAACTCACATACATATCATGTAACATTATCCACATCATTCCGCCCTGAAGAAGAAAGAGTGATTCAATTTTTCTAGGCACTAAAAATCTCAACATATAACTAAGTTGAATTTCTTGTGCTTTGGAAGGGTTTCAAAATGGTTTCCTCTCGAAGTCTTCACCAATTATCACTTTTTGGAGACTCTATGATAGTGATCCAACAAGTGATTAAACTTCTAGGAAATAATGAGCAGTTACTCCTTGTAGATTTACATCGAATAAAGCTATCTACAGATACATGTTCTCATATAGAATTCTTCCACATTAAGAGAAACCTGAATAAGGAAGTCGATGTCTTGGTCAATTAGGGAGCACAACTGGAACAAGGAATATTAGACATAATTGACAATATAAATTTTTTTCTTGGAATAAATTATTTGGTAGAATTCATCTGTACCTTTGCACTTGCAAGTACTTTTTACATTTGGAATTAACATAAACTAATATGTCTTGGGTTTGCGACATATGTCAACTTTTACAGACAAACATTTACCTACTCTTATATTGTTTAGTTGGTAAAATAATACTATGTATCCCTTTAAAGTTGCTTATTGTAATATCATAGACAACATTATAACTGGCCTAGAAGGTTAGCCACTACATATTACATCTTTATGTTGGCAAAATGGCCATTGAGAGGTTTGTCACTATAAACAATTCTATGCAATTTAGTTTTAGCAATTAATACTTAGCATTTGTTTTGATGTGATTCCTTCAGAGTTAAACATTATAAGTGCTTGGAGAGGTCTAAGAGGTGAACCACTAAGCACGACTGAGAGCATAGATTTCTCCAGATCAAAAATGCCCACTTATATGATCCCTTCAAAATTAAACATATCAATCTCAATTTCATCATAAAAATAATAAATATTTAAACATAATAATTACAATCTCTATGGAATAATCTAGAAATCCATTAGCCACCTCTAATATCTAGAAAAATTAAATCTTTCTCTAAACCAATTATCGAGTAGTATACATGCAACTCTTGGGAAATGATTACTACAACTAGCCCTATCATATAATATGCTCACATGGCACATACCTCATGGAATTGGGGTCCTCCATTCATGTAGACCCAAGTAAGCTTCTTGTAAGTTAAATTAGTTTATTACTTATTTTTATATGCAATAATTTATGTTGCAAAAGAATAGTTCCAAACTAGACAACATCTACATCGTATAACATTAGACATCTCTCTTCATCTATGTTCTTCTTCCATATCTCGCCAACTTATCATGTTTCAATAGAGAACGCCCATCTTCCTAGTTTTTTTTAAGAAGGCAAGGCACGTATTATGTGGATTAAAATTTGGATGAGTGGGAGCATGGGATAAGGTGGTTTCTTCTTCATATCGTCAATCTTTCGTACTCCTCCCATTCCTATTTCCTTCACTAGACTTACCTTCTTTGCAATGAGTCTCTGTACTAATGTGCAAATTTTTGATCTTAGTTTTACAACAGTAGATGATTTATGTTTGGCTACTATAGCAAGTGGTGCCAAAATGCTCACGCATTTTAGCTTGGCTGGATTTTTTATGTGGTAATGTATTGAGATATAGAATGCACAACTTTGATTTTTGTTGGCTGATGCTAATCTTGTTACATATATGGTTTTAACATGTTAGATTGTACTATAATCTCGTTCCATTCTTTGAGTTATTTGTATTAATCTAAGATTCTTTGATTAGGATGCCAATTAGTGTATATATGGTGATATGTGGTCTTAAGATGAGAAGTATTTTACACTCAATAGAAATTTCATTATTCAATCATATAAGGAACGAAAAAGAGGTTGCCACAAAATGTATATTGAGATTAACCATTCCGAATTAAAATAGATAATGTATATTCAAATGATGAAACATCCAATAAAGTACTCTCTTAATTCTAGAGAAAGTAATTTTAGAAATGAACCCATCTTGCAATTATAATCCATGATATAGCTCAATTTTGTAAAGTTTAAATTTCAAAGTTTTGAAGTGGCCATAAAATGTATATTGACATTAACCATTAAGATTTAAAATAGACAACGTATATTCAAATGATAAAACATTCAGTAAAGTACTCTCTTAATTCTAGAGAAAGTAATTTTAGAAATGAAGTCATCGTGCAATAATAATCCATGATATAGTTCAAGTTTGCAAAGTTTAAATTTCAATTTTTTTCCCTCAAATATCATTAAATAAATAAAATTGCATAAAATCTTTACTTCCCTCTTTTGTGTTATTTTATTGAGTCTCCTTCGTTACTGCATTTCCTTTGCAACATATGGTGCAATTGCTAATTTAAAAATATTTTAATATAATATATCATATTTATATATAATAATGTATTATATTTTTTATAATAATATATTATATTTTAAGCCCATAGATATTATAATATATTATATTTGTATATTTATAGATATCATAATTTTATATATTATATTTTGAACCCCAATTGAAGCCCAACACACAAGTGGGCCATCATGAAACATTCACTACAGGAGAGATAAGTTTTGACCTTCAACATTTATCAATGTTTTGAATCACTTTAACTAGCTGCATGTGGCATTGTAGGTTAAAAAAAAATTCAGGACAAAAAAAGCATAATTGTATTTATATAAGAAATATAAAAGAGTCAAATGGTACATTCAATCGAAACATAGCATATGTCCTAAAGATTTGAAACTGAACAGCAGAAAAGCCACATCTTGAAATAGCTAGATCAGGCCTATGAAAACCCTGGAGATAGAGCAAAAGAGAAACAAGCGCCGAAATGAGACCCTAAACAAAACCAGGATCAATAAAAAGGGAATTAAAAAAAGTATCTGATTTTCAGGTGTATATTCCGATTGATTGCGGGTGAATCTGAAAAATCCCGAATATGGGTTTTCTTTAGAGTGACCCCAATTAGTCTGTTGTGAGCGATTTCAGCGAATTGCTGCACTATTTGTGACAAAATATTGGTCTTTTTATTTCAGCAAATTGATGCACTATTTGTGAGAAAATATTGGTCTTTATAGAGAAAAAATTTAAGTGACGCCCCGAAACCATTAAAACGTCAAATTGTTATCTCCACGAGTTTTTTTGAACATCAGATCTATTGTTTTCGAGCATTTTGGTTTGATTTGTGATTGCAAGTGAGTTTGGGGAATTATGGAGTCAGATTATGTGCCATAATCTTGCTATTTTGCCAGTAAAACCAACGGAGCGTACAAATTAAAACCTTTTTTTGTCTTATTGTTCTGATCAAAAGCCTCCAATTTCAACTGTTTTTTTGTTGATTTTTTTGTTAATTGTCGAATTGTGTTATGAAAAATCATTTTAATATTTCTTTTTTCAGAAGAAAATAACGCTGCTTTACACTACATATATGTGGTTCATAATTTCATCTATCCAGTCAAATATGTGTTGGATAAGTAAGTTCTAGAATATCCTCAAAAATTGAACCAGACTATCCAATCATATAATAAAAACTTAGATATTATCTTAAATTAAACACAAAGTCAAAGTATAATTTGAATACTATTGAATACTATAGAAAAACAAAACTTGCAGCATATTGTTAAAAAAATATAAAACATCAGAAAAAACTGTGGCGATATAAAGACCCTCATGTGGGGAAACGTGGTGCTCACGGCAGGCAAAGACAGCGCTCCTCCGGGATCATGTTTTCAGCGAGATATCTCTACTATATTTTACCAGAATCGCAGCTCGGGCCGGCCTTGGAGAGGCTATCAGCCTTTGATCGTGTATGTGAGAAGCAAGCAAAGGATGTACTTGATCCTCCTGAGCCATCGCAGGAGGAGGGGCGGGCAGAAATCAGAAGCGGCTATGATGCAGTCGATCAATGCTTTCGAATCCCGGTATATATTTAGAAAGTTATTGTTTTTTGTGTAGGGAACCATAGTAACGTCGTAAAGACATAGCCTCTGCCTTGTGTTGGATCTAAAGTCTGCATGCGAACACAAGTGATATTCAGTGCTCCAGTCAATGCGGAGCACTGCACGACAGTCGCAAATTCCCAATTAAACACCACCATCAAAAAAACAAGCCAGAAAAATACAAAGGGTTGAAATTGCAATGAAGTAATAGATTTCAGGCCTAGATTCTAACCAAACCATGACAAATATTGAATATCTGAAACGTGGGTTTTTATCAGAACGAGTCGAAATAGTTGCAAAATGGCAATTTGCGCGATATCATGCGTCATTTGGGCGATTTCCTCAGTTTTTCTAGTTGGCCCCAACCACGTGCAGGGGGAAATTCGTTTTGTTCAAATAAAAATGATTTTGATTAAATTTACATAGTTTCATTAATTTTGATTTAATTGAATTAGTATAGCTTTGTTCTAAAATTATTTTCATTCATTTTTAGATTTAATACGTTTTAAAGTTTCTCTACATATGTAGTTTTTATTCCATTTCGATACAATTTTTTTTGGAGTTGTTTATAATGCGATTTTTTGGAGATTCCCGTGACGGAATCCGACGGAAGAAATTGAGGTTACATCTTGATTTGTTGCAGTTAAAATGGTTTTTTAACTGCATATTTGGATTCAGCACTCTGAAAAACCCCTCGAACTCTTTGATTGTGCAGAAACTCGCTATCAAACTTGTGATTCCAATAAATTGTTGCCGAATTTTGACCAGAAAAACCCACCGGAAAAGCTTTCAAAAAGTCGCATTATAGACAACTGCTTTTTTTTTTTTCTATTTAGTTTTTAGTTTTAATATAATGTAATATGTAATATATACTTAGTTCACTTCTAATATGGTTTGATTTTGCTATTTAGATTAGAATTAGAGTTTTTTTAAGTTGGATTTTTGTTTATGGTTGGTTTTAATTTTGTTTTGAGGTTTTTATTAGATTTAAAATAATTATTAAGTTTTTTTTTGTCTTTGGGTTTTAAAAATCTCTCAAATGATTTTTAGTTAATAATATCTTGTTGATTTGGACCATGGGAAAAACTAGAAGATTTGGATGTGAGAAGATGGAGGAAAATCAAATTCAAAAGAGGAAAACAATTTTCTCCTTCATTATAAAAGAATAGTAAGATGTAAACTAGAAAGGGAGGAGAGACTTGAAAAAAGTGGAGAGTGATTTGATTCCTCTTTACTTTCTTATTTTTCTTTTTAAACGTAGTTTTTCTAGTGGAATAGCAATAGAGGCTCTAGCTATAAATGATAGATCAAAATTTGTGAGCATGTTGGGATGGGTGAGCTTTGAGGACTAACTTCAACTTTGTATGAATTTTATGAATATTTTCTACAAAGAATAAAAGTCATTTTCAGATTTGTTCAATATGGTTTTTCTGTAAGTTTTATGGAAGTTTGTAACTTTGTTTCAATATTTCCTTAAAAACTTATAATTATAGTCTTCATGGAATGATTTTTTGAAGATTTTCATTAATTTATTATCTGATCTATTTTTTGTGAATTGATTAGGCTTAGGGAGGTTTAAAAGTGTTTAGCAATGGTAACGATGTGAATGCGATACATATGCAAAAGCTTCGATGGTTTTAATATAAGATTAATTATATATTCTCACCATTCACTTAGACACATAAAATAAACCTATTTAGATCATTTTACTCCTCCAGGATAAGTGTTTTGTTTTTGTTTGCTTGTGATTCAATAATTGTTTATTATGCCAATTGGGTTATCCTTAGATTAGTATTTATAATTTAATCTTCTTAGAGACTTGGGCAAGAAACAAAGCAAGTCTCCTTTTAAGGAGATAAAATATTCATTCCCCATTAACGTGAGTTACATAAATCTTTGGTCATCATTATCCTTTTGTACATATCGACAATTATATAGATTAAATAGTAGTTTCGTTCTCATTGTATATATGTTTATATATCCATTTAGGATAATTGTAGGATTCCCTTCTATTTTCCTTTTACAAGAGGAAGATGCATAAGGCCAATAGATTCCTTAAACCCATAGAGAATGACCATCTCAAATAGTTGGGGTTGTTGAAGATCCTTGGTCTACGTAATCTCTCATTTGTTGACACAAGTGTGTCAATGCCTACATCACCACCTTATTATCCACAACCTATAGAAAATAATTCTCATTGGTCTTCATTGAATGATACTAAAAAAAATCCTAAATCTTGAACACTCATCTCTTATTCAACTCATTTTGTATATTTTACCCCGTTATGGGAAACCTATAGACAATAATTCTTTTTGGACTTCACTAAAACACTTCTACATTCTATTATTTCCATTGATACTATAATTTTTTATTGTCTCTTCCCCTTGAATGACTTACTAGATCCTACAGTACCCACTCAAATAGTGCTTTCTCATCCAAGGTATATTCAACTACATATATCTTTCTCCCTTTCTCCTTCATTGTTAAGTCAACAATGCATATTAGATGCACCTAATACTAATTGTTGACTTTAATAGACTATACCAAAATACATGTAAATATGTATTAAAAAATTAAGAAGTAAGAAAGAAGGGAACAATAAACCCCTAAAGGGGAAAATCTATTAATTTATAACGACCCCCTTACAATATAAATGATGCCATATAGTCATAGGATACACACTTATGTCCAAATTAGTTGTTCTAGTTGAACGAAATTCATAATGAAGCATCCCTATGGTTCATATCTTGATACATTCCCGGTATCATAAGTAGAAGTTAATCTAACACACTAGAAATTATTCATCAAAAGTCATCCTCAATCAGGTTGTTTGAGGACAACAACTAAATTCCTAGATTTAGGATAAACAACCTTATGATGACAAGCAATGATATGAATTAGAAATTTAAAATTTGGCAATAATGAAATTTGAAATTATATGCCATTAGAAATTAAGTGCAACAAAATTATATCTCAATAGGAATGAAGTCCAACAAAAGAACTTATATTTGCAGCAAAAGAACTTATCTTTGCAACAAAAGAAGTTACTTTTATCTAGGATTGTAAGCTAGATTCTTGTTCAAAATTCACATGGCTAAGCTTTTACATTTCTATTGTACTTGCTTTACGAAAGGACATTGTAATGTTTTATTGTAGCATTATAACATATACTTTTTTTTCAAAACTCACAAGATTGTGTCATTTTTTTCTTCACTTAAGCATGAAGGGTTCATTAGTTGAGTTGAGAGGCTCATTCTACAACCCAATATGAGGGATATGTGTAAGTATTTTTGTGCTCAACATGGAGTTGACAAGTGTCCCTCTCAAAATAAAAATAAAACACATTATAAGTAGAAAAATAAATTCATCTATAATAACAAAAAATGAATACAAGTAATGTAATTAGAAGTAAAAAAATGTGTCCCCAAAATGTTTAAACCTTATAATTTATAAAAATATTTCAATGCGATATTTAAATAAACTATTTGAACATCTATGTTAACTAATTTATGTCTATATCAATTCCAGACATCCTTGTATATAGAAAAAAATGTTAAAAGAAAAATATTTAATATTGTATTATAATAAAATATTCAACATGGATTATCAACAAAACATTTGAAACACAAAATAATATTGTCTTATAGTAAGAACATATCTTAATAATAAAAAATAATTTTAATTTTTGCGGATAAAATATTTCGATGTACATGTTATTTAAAATATTATAATGTATGCATATATTATATATTGTCTTTAACAAATGACGTATTTATTAGAAAAAAAATTAAGTTTTTGTGGTTAAAATGTTTGAAGTGGTGTCAATATTTTACACTTTGGTCTTCTATACTCTATTTAGATTTCAAAAATACAAATTAAAGAATGAAAAATACACTTTGTATTTTGGATTGTAAAATTTTCATCCCTCTCTACTCATGTTAGACCTCTCGTCAAAATGAATCTATGCTAGTTAAACAAAACAACCTAGGAACAATTTTTTTATTTTCCAACCTAGGAGAAAATTGAAAATTGATTGTGCCTGAGATAAGGAAGACTTCATAATAACACTTATAAAGAGTAACATGGAGTGGAGTATCTTAATCCTCCAAACATTAAATTAGTTCCTAGTAATTCCCTCTTAATTTTGTTTTCACTTCAAAATTGGTATTAGTATTGGTTTTGTGGCTTTCTATTGTGATTAGGTACATAGTGCATCTACCGTGAAAATGCATCTATGATATATACTCTAATGTTATATTCTTAGATAGATAATTGATAATTTTACTATTTTAGTAAATATTAAACATCAATGGATCACTTTAAAATGTATTTAATGCCAAAGTTTCATATTCATCCACTTTGTGTGTGTGTGTGTGTGTGTGTGTATTCCATGACTGGAAATACGACACAATCAATCAATGCGCAGTAATAGATAGGCAACATACACCAAAACTATAGCCCCTCCTCTCACAAAGAGTTAAACTATAATCATTTCATTCCTTTTCTAAATCTTCTACCATATTGCGGAGGGATTATTTGGAGAGAAAGTTTCATACTTCTTGCCATTTCAAATAGAAATAAATTAGCTTTTGCAATGATCAACAAAGAATGAAACTGAAAAGTGGAGCGGAGATTGATCTTCTCAATATTTAAAATGACAAAATAGATTACATTGTAAACATCAATAATAAATGACTCAAGTAAAACTCAACACCTTTGGAGTAGTACTCAAGTAAAACTAAACTGTCGATGACACCTATTAGACAATATAATAACATGTGATGACACCTATCTATCAACTAACTAATAGTGAGATTAATATCTCAGCATCCCCTACCAATCTCAATTGTTACATGTAGTGACATTAACAATCCCTAGTTGTTCTCTTTGAAATTCAAATACATTCTTATGCAATGGTTTTGTTAAAATATCTGCTAGTTTATCTTTGGAACCACATAAATAAACTACTATATCCCCATAATTGACAAGCTCACGGATGGAATGAAAATGGGTTTCAATGTGCCTCCTCTTTTTGTGGAAAACATGATTTTTTGATAAAGAAATTGCTGAATTGTTATCACAGTAGATTGGAGTTGGCTCCTTCTAAATATTTGAAATATATTTCAATAATATTCTCAACCACACAACTTGACAAGCTGCTAAATTTTCTACTACATATTCTACCTATGTAGAAGATATTGTCATGATTGGTTGTTTCTTGGATGCCCATAAAATCAAATTGGTTTCAAGATGAAAAGCATACCCTGAGGTGATTTTGTGACCATCTAAAATCCCTTCATAATCGATGTTTGTATAAGTTGAAAGTGAACAATTTTTAGAATATGTATAAAACAAACCATAGCCTATTGTCCATGCAATATACGTTAATATCCTTCTTGAAACCTTCCAATGAGGAGTATTAGGTGACTGCTTAAACATGGAGACAAAACTTGATACAAACATAATAGCAGGTCTATTTGAATTGAGATATCACCAATTACCGACTAGAATTTTATACAATGTGGAATCAACTGGTGGTGTGACATCTTCTTTGATTAGTTTTGTGGTTGTTGAAAATGCAACAAGATGATGGAGCTTAGTGAAAAGAAGTCGCCTTCACTAAGTGGGCCCGCAGGCTATTTTTGGCGTTAAGTCTATTTTTAAACTATGTCTATTTTTAGACATATGGGAGGAGTCTATTTTTAGACTGCTAGTCAAAAAATAGAATAGTCGAATATTATTAGCTCTTAGTAATATTTGGACTATAAACATTATCTTATCCTCTTGCAGCACTTCAGTTCCAGCTACGGATGTGGCACATGCAACTGCTAGAAGGAAATACGCTTTTCCTATGGGTTAGTTGAGCTATTGCATGATGGAATTCAGTTAGAACTCAAGTGATTGAGTTGGTGGAGTTGATTGAGGAGTTGATGGAGTTGTGTTCAGTTTGACTTAGTTGAACTAGTTGTATTTAGTCTAACTGACAAATACAATAGTGATGAGTGGTGTGAATTAATTATTAATTAATTCACTAATTATTACTCATAAATCAACTAAAGAATACATCAGTTAACTCAGTGCATGGACAGTTCAGTGGAGACAAGTGTTAGAGGTGGGTGAAAGGGTGAGACTACTATCAGTTGTGACTATAGTTGTGCATGAGATTTACACAATCATTGAATGAGATTGCCAATGAGGATTATGCAGTACAAGCCAAGGGAATTGGAACTTGGATCTGATCTATTCTAAACAGGGATTGCACAGTAGAGGCAGGCAAATAATTGAGCAGATTTGAACTTGTGACTTGTTCAGATCTGAGCTAGTTTGTGTGTAACAGGTGGAGATAGTAGTGAGTACTTGTGAGGAGTATTGTACTATGTATTGTTACATGTTATCTATCATCATAATATATATATAGTTGAGGGTTTTTCAGTTGTATGCTTTCCCCAGTACATATTGTGTTGATATGTGTGATTGATGTTTCAATGTGCGCATGCGATTGTGTTTAATTCCGCAAATTGATGATCAATGGTAGAGGTGGTTATGTATTATGAATGCATTCCACAAATAGTGTATAATTAGGATAATCTATGTGAATAAGTGTTATATTATTCAAAATTTCTACATGGTATCAGAGCAAAGTTGATCATCAGATCTATTATTCAGAAGGTGATTACATTTTATTTCTTCAGGCACAGTCTATAATCGGGTCAGGTAGCCTCTCGATTCATCCTTCTTTTGGAAGGTGAGATATCTAGTAAATTCCCATATAGTCAATCTCTGTACAAGAAATACTTTCTTCTCACAAATTTTAGATCAAAAGAAGTTGAGTTTTGAGCTGGTGGAATTCGAATTTGCAGCAGTGTTTTCTTGGTGTCGAAGTTGAAATGTCTTTCAACGGATTGTGATTGGAGTATGCCCTTGAAGGTAGATCGAATTATATTCCATGGAGACACAGGATGGAGGCAGTGTTAGATGGCAATGGGTTCAGGGAGTTCATAGATGCTGAAGTCCCAAAGCCTACTGATGCTGCTCATGTTGAGGCTTGGCAAAAGAAGACAACGAAGTGTCAAAGGATTCTATTGGAGGGCATGAAGGATCTATTGGGTTGTGTTATATTCTTTCCACATAGTTAACAGGGGGTTTGAGGGGTACTCGTAACCCCACTTGGTTTTCGACCCTATGTTAGATTGGGCGGACCCACCTATGGTTTTGTGCATGATTTTCGCACATGTTTTTTGGACGCGATGGTTTTTCGGTCCATGGTTTTGGACGCGATGGTTTTCGGTCCATGGTATTGGATGCTTTGGCATGTATAAATATGCATTGTAACATTGAAAGGAACATAATGAAAAATCAAGCTGGTAGTCTTAGTTTTGAGATCCGGTGGGAAATCTTTGTGTATATGTGTTTTATGTGTTATGCTCTTGCATTTTTATTCCTGTTATTTAGAAATCGTATGCAAGTAATTTCTGTAAGGGGTTAAAACCTACATTTGGTATCAGAACAGTTTTGGCTTCAAGGGGATGCCTTTGTTGCTAAGGGGTTTCGCTCAAGCTTGTGGTAGACCCTGTTTAGTGGGAGATCTGCGAGATCGATTCTGGTGGTGAAAGAAGATGCCGAGCAACAGAAAGATAGAGATTAAGAAGTTCAATGGTCAAAGTTTTGAGTTGTGGAAACTCAAGATGGAGGATCTGTTGGTGGATAAAGATCAGTGGATCGCGGTAGATCCCGGTACTAAACCAACGGGAGTGACCGATGTAGAATGGAAGAAGTTGGATCGGAAGGCAAAGAGCACAATACAATTGTGTGTCTTAGATTCAATATTGTTGAATGTATCAGGGGAAGCTATGACGAAGGCTTTGTGGGACAAGTTAGGGACTTTGTACCAATCTAAGTCTCTGGTGAATAAATTGTTCCTGCAGAAAAGCTGTATAACCTGAGGATGAAAGATGGAGACTCGGTGATAGAGCATCTGAATGCGTTTAATACTGTGGTAAGTCAGTTATCATCTGTTGATATTAAAATTTCAGATGAAGATAAGTGCATCAGTTTGTTGTGTTCTCTAC
>APFE031249195.1:0-16470 GCA_000404065.3 Pinus taeda
TCAGAATATATGCTGCACAATTTACAGCTTCAGCCCAATAATCATTTGGCAAATGCTTTGCCTTCAACATGCTTCTCCCCATATCCATGATGGTCCTGTTCTTCCTTTCAGCAACTCCATTTCGCTGTGGGGTGTACCTTGCTGTAAATTGTTTATGAATTCCATTTTCTCTGCAAAATCTTAGAAATTCCTTGGAGATATACTCTCCTCCTCTATCAGTTCTGAGAACTTTGATATGCAGCCCGCTTTGGTTCTCCACAAGTGCCTTGAAATTTCTGAACTTCTCAAACACTTCACTTTTGTTTTTAAGGAAATAAATCCAAGTCTTTTGTAAAGTCATCAATAAATGTTAGGAAATATTGGCTGCCTGCTAATGATGCAGCTTGCATCGGTCCACATAAATCTGAGTGGATGATCTCTAAGGGTGCCTTTGCCCTTATGCTTTTACCTGATGGAAAAATTTCTCTATGTTGTTTCCCTATAATGCAACCTTCACATAGGCTGTCCGGTTTCTCTATCAATGGTAATCCTTTCACCATTCCTTTTCTGCTTAACAAGTTTAGACCTCCAAAATTGAGATGTCCAAATCTCAAGTGCCACAACCAATTTTCATCCTTTGGCATGCTTTGGAAGGCCTCTTGGGTAACTGCTGCAATTTCAATTTTGTTTTTCAAATCTGCCCTGATCCTGAGAGAGAATATCCTGTTCCTTGTCATCTTCACTTCAGCAATGCATCATTTGTTGGGTGCTATATCCATGATGGTACACACATCATTCACAAAGTAAACATTGTAACCCTTTTGAACAAGCTGTCCAACACTCAAGAGGTTACATCTCAATCCGGGGACATAATAGACATCTGCTATGGTTTTCCTTTCTCCTTGCTTTGTAAATATTTTTACCTCCCCTTTTCCCATAACAGAAATTTTGCTATCAGTTCCTAGTGTGACTTCTGATTTCATATTTTTATCTAGGGCAGAAAAGAGAGCTATATTTCTTGTCATATGGTTGCTGCAACCTGAGTCTAAAAACCATATGTCTTCACTATTTGTTTCAGCCATGTTACAAGCTAACAACACATTAGTTTGGCTGATGTTCTCTCTAGTAACATTTGCATTTGTCTATTACTCATATCATGCTGCTTCTTCCTACATTCACTGGCATAATGCCCATATTTTTTACAATAATAGCATTGGACATTGGATTTTTCATACCTTTGTCCTTGAGCATGATGTTGTCCACTTTGTTGGATGCTGCCTTGGCCTTGGTTCTGATTTGAATTGCTGCCTCTTCCTTGAGCATTTGCTGAACTGTTCCTTCCACCTCTGTTCTGGCTTTTGCCTCTTCCTCTCTTGTTTCCTCTGCCTTGACCTCTTCCTCTTCCAAAGGACATGTGGATCTTAAAAGCTTCCTCTAGAGATGAGTTTTCATTCCTACTCAATCTCTGCTCATGTGTTATTAGTGATGCATGTAGCTCATCAACTGAAAAGTTTGAGAGATCATTTGTCTCTTCAATGGTGGTGACTATAGCATCAAACTTTGAGGGTAAGACCCTCAATATTTTCTCCACAATCCTCCTTTCTTCAATGGTTTCTCCATGAGTCCTCATCTGTGTGATCAGACCAATTACATGTGTGAAGAATGAGTCAATTTTGTCTGACTCTTTCATGTTCAGGTTCTCAAAGTCTCTCCTCAACAACTGTAGTTTTGCTGTCTTCACTTTCTCCATGCCTTGATAGGTTGTCTTGAGGGTTTGCCATGCTTCTTTGGATGTCTTAGCTGCTGCTATCCTTGGAAACACACTCTGGTCTACTGCTTGATACAAAAATACAAGGGCTTTTGAGTCCTTCTTCCTATTGCTTTTTAGCAGATCCTTCTCTGTTGGAGTTAATCTATTAAACTATTTTCATCTGCTGGTTCTTCATAACCATCTTGAACTAATTCCCATAAATCTTGACAGGCAAACAGGGCTCTCATGGTTATTGCCCAATAGTTAGTTTTTCCCATTGAACTGTGGGAGCTGGGTGTTAAACATACCCATACCAGTCCTTGTGCTGGCCATCCTAGCACTCTTTAACTATGTTTCTAAATCCTTGACTGTGTATTTAAAACACTGACTGTTTCTTCAGCAACACATAAAAAAAAACTTTGTGAAATACCTGAGTATTTTCTTGACTGTGCCTTCACTCTGCTGGAGAAGATCTACTGCTGCAACAAAGCTCCTCCCTTCAGCTTCTTTGTCGCCTTCAAAGAGCCTAAGCCTGCTCTATCACTGTTGGGGATTTTTCTGGCAAAATCCCAAAAACACAAAAATTCAAGCACACAGAGGCAATGCTCTGTTTCCTTTGCTCCAGGATCTTTTTGCACAGGGAAGCTTTAAAAAAATTATTGAAATTATTGCACCACCATAAAACTTTGTATTCATTAAACAAATTCACTCATACATATTCATCCTCTTTCACTCAGAGGGATTCACCAAAACATTTCAACAAAAAATTACTGAAAGTATTGCACCACCATAAAACTTTGTATTCATTAAACAAATTCACTCATACATATTCATCCTCTTTCACTCAGAGGGATTCACCAAAACATTTCAACAAAATTACTCTGTCTCCTTTGAAATTTTACACCACTGTGTGTAAAAATTTCATTTACATTCACTGTTGCGTGAAAACAAAGATTACAAGGATTTACTGCTGTAAAAGAAATAAAATGATCAACACACTGTTGTGTGAAAAACTACAAATTCACCAAAACTTACTGTTCCCTTTTCACAGCTATGTGAAACAATTCATGGTTTTTTTTAATACAAGCTTCCCCCTGGTTTTCTTCATTCACCTCTTCGCCTTCGCTCATGCACTGCTGTGCGTTCTATTATCACTTACCAAATTGACCAAAAAAAATGTTTTACTTGTTCTGTAAAAAACCAAACTTACGCCACCTGAATAATAAAAAAATTAAAACTATATGACATTGCCCATGCCATTATTAATTCACGCCCATACTTGCCCTAAAAAAATTTTAAAATCCACCTACGCATATGACAATTCTTTAATAAAGGTATGGTCAAAATGCAACTTGACTTTACTCCAGGCCAAGCTTTTAATGTTGGCCGTATGCAGGTTGGAGCAATCTACCGCGGAGAACGCTGGAGCTTGATGGAGCAAATCAGACGAAGGAGGAGACATCGGACGAGCACTTTTGACCGACATTTACCTTCCGAGAAGTTGTCAGAGGGTGATGTCAGGCCTCATCCATACGTCAACCTTTGAACCTTCTCAGAGCGCCTATGTACGGAAATCACTTTACGCAAGAGCGGGTCCGAGAAACTTACCGGCGGTTTATGGTTTTGCGGCTGTGGTTTCGGGGGATGGTACGGCTGCGTGCTGTGTTGAAATTACATTTTCAACAGAGTTCAGTGTTACCATCGACTCCAGGCTTCTTGATGCTCTGCAATGGCGGTTTGATTTGTTGAAGGTTGCAGTATGGTAGTTACTCCTCGTGGGGTTTGCCCTGGTTATGATGTTTAGTCTAGAGAAGGCAAGTATTATTAGTCATATGAATTCAAATAAGGTCGATAGTTTCTCCTGTTTCTATTTGAATGTGGAAATATTGTTTGATGTCAAGACTCACTTGTTGCCGCCTCTATGAGGATAAATCGAGTGTATCTCAAAACGATGGGAAAACATCTGCTCTAGGATTCGGAAGATAAGCTCATAAAACCAAAGATATTCATGAGTCGTTGATCAATTTATGAGCTCAGAACTATTTATTAAGGGTTTTGATGTATTTGTAGGTGGTCATTTGGAAAGGAAATCCTCCAGGTTTAGGTATAACACCTTCCTATTACTGATTTACACATTTTGGTAATTTTCTCTCTATTGTATCGCCTTGTAATAGTAAATTTAATATATATACTATAGTCTTGTAATAATTTACTATGTTTATTGCATAAATATTTTATTCATTATTATAGAGTAATCTCAGATGTTTGATATTTGGGAAAGTGAAAACCATTTAATATATATAATGATTGTTGAGTTTCATTATAAATATCAACCAATCAAGAAATAGTTACACCCAATATGGAAATTGTGATTTTAGATTTATACCCTTCTTCCACATAAAAAATTCTACCCAAGATGGAAATGGAATATTGTTTGATATTTTGGAAAATGAAAATCATTAATTTTATTACATATAGTGATTTTATTATTTATCAATTTCATTATAAATGTCAAATCACTAAATTTATTGCAAAAATATTCTATTAATTGTTATCATAATTTTATAAATTTATTGAATATATATTCTATTCATTATAAATAGAATATTTATAATTAATATTTGATATTTTGGGAAGTGAAAATAATTTACTATAAATAGTGATTGTTGTACTGTTTTTTTAATTTCATTATAAATGTCAATCAATCAAGAGATAGTTACGTCCAATATGGAAATGAAGATTTCAATCATATGATTTTACATTTATACCCTTTTTCCACAGATAATCGCAATCATTTACTATATATAGCCATTGTTGTACCTTTTTTGAATTTCATTATAAATGTTAATTAGTCAAGAGATAGTTACAACCAATAGAGAATTACAAAGAATATAGAAATGGGATATTGTTTGATATTTTGGAAAACAAAAATCATTAATTTTATTATATATAATATACGATGATCCTATAGAGTGTTTAAATGAGTTTGAATTGGGAGAACAATATTGAATGAAAGCCAAAAGAGTTATATCAATTGCAAGAAATCTTGAATCCCAAATAACATTGGTGTATTCAAATCAACATTTGGTGATATCATCATGGAAGAGTAACAATTTAATGTTACTATTTCTTAACCTACATCTACTTTTTCTTTGCAACATTTATTGCAATTACTAATTTAATATATTTATATTAATTATTTTAGTAGATGCATTATCCTTGTGTTGACAATAACACAATTTCAATTACTTAGTGTAATAAAATTTCATATGAGAAATAAATTCATCAAATAATTTTTCCAAATAAGTAAAAATTGATGTAAATCCAGAAGAAATAGATTTCTCGATCTAAAAGATGATATTCCAGCATTATTTAGCAGAGATAATTAAAAAATGATGGTAGTTAATAGATTTGTCGATCTAAGAGATGATATTCCAGCATTATTTAGCAGAGATAATAAAAAATGACGGTAAACGTAACTACTTCTAGTATCTTATATATCTGTGTATTCCGATAGAGACATTTATTTATAGAAAGGGAAAGCTCAAGAAGTCATGAAACCATCCTTAAAAATAGTTTTTATAACAGTAGATGGTGCATAGGTTGACGTTGGTGAAAGAATAAAGGCTGGAATAGATATCCATGTATGTATCTTCATATATTTCCATATCCTCATAGTTGGGATTTGATTTTGTCCTACCTCGATACTATTATTATATATAATCCACAATAATTACTCTATGATGCATTTATGAATTCTTATTCTGCAGTTAAATTGTATAGTAATCCACAATAATTACTCTATGATGCATTTATGAATTCTTATTCTGCAGTTAAATTGTTAATAAGTTAAAGTTAATGGAGAAATGTATTTTTGGAATGAGTTAATTCATTAGTTACATGTGCATGTGCAGTTAAATTATTATTAATAAGTTAAAATTAAAAGAGAAATGTATTATTTGAAACTTCATTAGTTACATGTGAGACTTGGATTAAGATCATATTTTCTATATGGTTGTTTTATCCTAATCTCTCTATTTGCTTTATTCATAGCCATTGCTTTATTTATAGCCATTAATAATGAATAGTACCTTTTTTTCTTTGTTCGTAGTCCTTATTAATAATGAATAGTGAAGCATTCTGCCAGAAACAGCCTCTAAGTAAAACCAGGAAACTGCTCAGTTTAATGAATAAAATCTGTCTTCCATTTTCATTTTTATTATGGATTGCATTATCTCCTGCTAACGGTTTATTTTACATGGCAAGATACTGCTCAGATTGTCTTACATGTGAAGATACTGCTCAGTTGGATGAATAAAATCTCTGTCTTCCATTTTTATTATGGATTGCATTATCTTCTGCTAACGGAAAGGGATTGCATTATCTTCTGCTAAAGGTTTATTTTACATGTCATGATCTGTAATATATTCTCTTCAAAAGCTTATTCATTTTGAGTGACAGTTGATATCGGTTTAGGCTACATGCCCAGATCTGTAATTTATTATTCCCTTCCAAGATTATTCATATTGAGCGAAAGCTATGTCAACTAGACGTCGACATACTGTGAGAGCATTCCACAGCCTCCCTCTATGCTTTAGGTTGAACGTTACCGCCATACTAAACAATATCCTCACACATCTTGAAATATCTTCATACATCTTCAATGAATTCAATTCAATTCAATTGCCTGCTATTTTCGTTTGGAATTTCGTCGGGCACCAAGGAATCAGCTGGTAATCATGGACGTTTCGTCCAGATTGTCTCGTGTTTCCGTGGGGTGCCTGAAGAATGCTCCATTTACACAAGCGTGCGCAGACATTCCTGTGCCCCGTCTCCCCTGGTAGCCGTTCAGCACTACGTCACGAGCCATTTCATCTCCGGCATCTCCGGTTGCTGCCAAATATGTTGATTATCTTGCTATCAACATTATTTTCTTTTTGCGCATCCATGACTTTCTAGACGCAAAATATGTTTATTGAAGGCATAGGTAATGTGGTCCAATCTTGTGTGAAAAGGATTATGTAGGTCTGCGAGCTACTCAAAACATGATTTCTTCATTTCTTCATATAAAATTCTGAACATTTCTTCATATAAAATTCTGAACATGATGTCTTCATTTGTTCATATAAAATTCTGATGCTGATGTCTGCGAGCTACTCAAAACATGATTTTTTCATATAACATTTTAATTCAAATTTCGTAACTATGATTACAACAAAAAAAAATTATAAAATTATATAATTCTGATACTGATGTCTGCGCGCTACTCAAAACATGAATTTTTCATATTTTTTTCATATATAAAAATTACTCGAAAACATCACTTTTCAAGATAAAAAGTGGTTGAAACATAATTTTTTTCATATAAAAATTATTAAAAAATATAATTTTTATATTGATTTTTGAGTATAAAATTTTGATTTGACTTTGGTAACTATGACTAAAAAAGCAAAATAAAGCTCGTAACTATGCTTACGACAAAAAAACAAAGTAAAGCTGGTAACTATGCTTACAACAAAAAAACAAAGTAAAGCTCGTAACTATGATTACAACAAAAAAAAAATAATAAAATTCTGAAGCTGATGACTGCGAGCTACTCAAAACATGAATTTTTCATATAAAAATTACTCAAAACATGATTTTTTTTCATATAAAAATTACTCAAAACATGATTTTTTTCATATAAAAATTATGCGATTTTTTTTTTTTCATATAAAAACTACTCAAAACATGATTTTTTCCCTATAAAAATTATTTTAAAAACATGATTTTTGAGTATAAAATTTTGATTTGAATTTGGTAACTATCATTACAACAAAAAAACAAGCTAAAGGTTTGAGGCTGAGCTTCCTCTAAACATGATTTCTTCATATAAAATTCTAAACATCATTTCTTCGTATAAAATTATGATGTCTGCAACATCATTTCTTCGTATAAAATTATGATGTCTGCAAGTTACTAGGAACATAATTTTTTCATATAAAATCGTCTAAACATGATTTCTTCGTATAAAATTCTGAGCTTCCTCTAAACATGATTTCTTCATATAAAATTCTAAACATGATTTCTTCATATAAAATTATGATGTCTGCAAGTTACTCGGAACATAATTTTTTCATATAAAATCGTCTGAACATGATTTCTTCGTATAAAATTCATTTTTTCATATAAAATCGTCTAAACATGATTTCTTCGTATAAAATTCTGATGTCTGCGAGCTACTCGGAACATATTTTTTTCATTTTTTCATGTAAAATAAAAATTCTGATTCAAACTTGGTAACTTGCAACACAAACTTGGTAACTTACAACACATAAAACTCAAAGAAAACTGTAACTATGATTACAACACAGAAAACTCAAATACGATTACAACACAGAAAACCCAAAGAAAACTGTAACTATGATTACAACACAGAAAACTGGAAGAAAACTAAAACTTCGATGCTGAACTTCATCTAAACTATATATTTGATATATTTGAAGTTCATGTAGCTTCAGACATGAATACACTGAGAGAAAATGAACCAGAAGCCATACTTTTCTGAATATATTGAGGGAGATACAGGGCCTGAAAACGTTGAAGAGTTATACAAGAGGTGCATGTTGCATGCATCCGGCCAATGGAGCAGACCGGAAAATGAAAGACACAGAGAAACACTCCCCTAAAGTGCAGAAGCATTACTTGACAAAGAAATCATTACCATAAAAGCTTTTATAACATAATGAGCCATCCCATTAATAATCAGAATCAGAAGTTGGAAACCCAATGGCTTTTCCATAAAAACAAGAATGTTATATTGGGAACCGCCCAGTCTAACCCAGTATGTTAGGAGACACCCCAATAAATTTAATTAAAAAACTAAAAAATAAAAAACCGCTAAAACTGTGTTTTGTACAAATCTCTTCCATAAATAACAAAAAAATGCTTTTTTATTTGTAATTAATAACTGGACATGCCGTTGCTATCATCCACAACTATATAGCATTCCCATTCGCTGCTGCTAACATTCTTCATCTGACATTGTTCTCTCGAAATTTTTGGTTCATCATCCTTTACTTTTGTTTTAATAACTTCTCGCACGATATTGTCGACCAATCGCCCTTCGTCGCTGAAAAAAGAAATATTGACAGAAATTACAGTAAGAAACGCTTACCAACATAAATTGTGATATACCACTCGTTCCAACAAATTGAAAGAGATAAAACGAAGATGGAGGTGGAGGTCTCACGCATCATATGTCTCCAGCTTGAAACCCTCTTTCCCTGTAACTTCCATCAGAACCTTTTTCCATTTTTCAATGGTGGAGGACTTGTATCGCGACCTCTCTCGATGATTTTGAGGGTCAAATGTTTTTTCCTCTTCGAGCAACCGCAGGGCTTCAACGTATCCACCGTTTGTGCCGTCCACAGGATTCGATCACATCTCTGTAGGGTTCAAATTGTAGAAAACTGGAATAATGATCGACCCAGATTCGATCATAAGTAGAAGCTCATCCATACACCATGCTGATTGTGCATAGCCTGCAGAGAAAATGACGATATAAATAAAGGCGGCGTTAATGGCGTTTTCTAGCACGGAATTTATTCGGCTTCCCTTCTGCATCTCCTCCTTGTCAAAAAAGACTTGCAACTCGTGATCACGGAGACGATAGTACAGATGGCTGGCCAGAGTGTTCTTTAACATCCGTGCCACGATGATTCAAGAAAACATCGTAGTGGATGTGTGTTTTCTGTTCTTCAATACTGCCCACACGTTTAATTCTCAACACATGTTTAACCACATCATGCACCAGCCGTCCCTCGTCACTGAAATTTTTTACGACAAATAATTTCGTTAGAGGAATGTCCTCAATACAATGAAATGACGTGTGTAAATTAAACGCAGAATCAGTTTTTGTAATTTATTAAAAAAAACGCATAATTTAACTAATACATTTTTAAAAATTAAAAATTAAAGTTGTTTAATGATAAAGTTTAAGTCTCTCATTGTTTGTTGTTTGTTTTTTTGGGTTGTTAAATTTATTTATATATTTAAAAAATGTGAAATTTCAATTTTGTTGAAAATTATATTGCTAATTTTTTTTCAAAAACAATTTCATAAGAATGTAAAATTTTTAAATGGAATAAAATTTATACATAACATTTTTAAGTAGCAATTGTATTAGATGTTGAAAAGGAAATGTTCTAAGTGGGTAGCATATGAAAGAAGAGTATAGTTAGCATATGGAAAAATCGCTAAAGAGAGAAGTGATATGTTATGGGATGAAGATGTTGCTTAACTTGCAACTTAAATTACTGTGTTTAATAATAGCTAATAAATTAACTTAACATTATGACGTGATATGTTATGGGATGAAGATGTTGCCTAACTTGCAACTATTTCTTTTGCAACTTAAATTACTGTCTCTAATAATAGCTAATAAATTAACTTAACATTACGACAAGTTTACCTAGTCTTACATGAATGGACACCCCAATTTCATGAGGTATGTGCCCTGTGATCATCCTTTGTATGATATGTCTATTTGAACTAACTTCGCACACTTCCTCGGAGCTATAGGTATACTACCTGAGAATTGGTTGAGAGCAAGATTTAATTTTTATAGTTGATGGAAGTGGCAAATGGATTTGGGGATTCCTCCAAAGAGATTATAATTATTCTATTTAAATACTCTATTCTTTTTTTGATGACATTGAGATGATTTCTTTAAAAGAGATCCTAGAAGCAGAGATTTCTAAACTAGAGAAATCCTTACTCTTTTCAATAGAAATACATGCCACCAGTTGTTTTGTGCCATCCTAAAATCCTAAAAGAAAACCTAGATGGGCCATTGTTGAAGCAACATTTCATGTTTAGCCCCAAAAGAGTTAAGCAATCTTCACTGACCAGAAAAAAGAAAATTTGAAGGCATTTGTGATGCAAGGAAAAATGAATTTTCTTGCTAAGTTCAATTTCTCAATCTAGACTACATGCCCAGATTTCGTTATTTAGTTAATTAACTATTATTCATCTCATCTCAAAGCATTTAAAATAACACACAATAATACAAAGAGTCATACACAGTGGCTTTGGTGAATCTATGTTTCCATTAAATAAAGGAAAACTATACATGCGCAAACTCATAATCATGCATAAACTATTGGCCTCATTCTATATTCATTTGTCCATTTGTTGTCCCTTTAGGTTTACAATAATTATAATAACATATAAAAACAAAATAAATTTTCCTATATCCATAAATCAATCCAAAAATGACTTGATTTTTCCTTATTGACAAAATCTTGTTTATCTATAGCTTTTCTAAATCCTAAAAGCACCCCCAATAGTTTCTAAGATGACTAAACATTTTCTTATCCCAACAACTTACTCATTGCTAACAAGATTGTTTCTCCTACAACCTCCCATGATTTATCTCCTAATTTTTTCATGCCTTAAAAGCATAGTCTTATTCTAAAAAATATTATCTACTAAACCTTATACCAATCTATAGTTCTCTAAGAAATAAAGAAATTAAAACTATTTACAATAAGGAAAAAAAATAATATTCCATGTTAAATCCCGATTTGGAGCTTTGTCCACAAAAAGAAAAAAGCTTGATGACTTGGAAGCTCGAGTTCTCTTGCATCAATTTGACTAACCACCGTCTTCTACTTGATACAAAATCTGACACTACAATGAATATGACATGTGAAAAACTACCAATTCACCACCAACGCTGCAAAGAATTCCCATGTGTCCTTTGACATATATATGTTTAAAAAAAAAAAAAAAATCTCAGAAGTGATGTCATTCACTTAATTTGATGCATTGTTCTCCAACATGGAATGTAATGTCTACATTTTCAATAGGTCATGAAATACCTATACTAAAGAACAAATCTTGTAGAGACAAAGAAAACATCCTTGAAAAGTTGGCATATGTGAAATTTCAACTTTTGAGAAAAAATGTTCACCAATTATGCCCACTATAACTAAATTACTCAAATTTAGATCTCCATTCATAAGAAATATAGGTAATGTGAATGAGGAATCTCAATCTGTCAACATGTTGGATATGGAGACAATAATATATTATGATTGCAAGACATGATTACAACCCTCAACAATAATTTCAAAGCTTCCACCAATTACAGATGTTCCAAATCCTGATAACGAGATTTCTCTTCTTAGAGATACAATTATTTCCAATAATATTGAAGTTATGAAAAGGGATCAATTAAGCTGAAATTTTCAACATGATAAACAAAATTCCAGATTAGATTCTTTTGCCACAAAGACGGAAGAGAGCACAATTTACATGAAAAGGAAAATCATAGGAGATCCCAGTGAAAGCGAATATACACAATTTAGTTCACCAAAGGTTTATAAGGGTTATGAGCTACATTCTTGTGTTATTTTCAATTCAGAACAAAGAGGATATTCCGAATATAATATGGAAATTTTGAATTCTCCTATAAGGCATTGTTAGTGGCCATCCATGGCAAAAAAATTCACATCAAAATGAATTGTTTTTCAAGCTCTCCATTTTGGATTTAGAATCTAGTAAGGAGTGGGATATTAGCAACTCTAGTTCACCATCAAACAAAAGCCAATCTAGAGGTAGTGGTTTGCAGTTGATTTCTTTGAACTCTTCTCCAACCTCTTATGCATTTGGGTTGTGCTTTATCAAATGTTTGAAATTCAAGTGTTGTCTGAATTTATGGGATAGTAACTTGGTTTTGGTGAAGACGCAGAGATGGAAAATTAGGTGCATTGTCAACCATGACTTTTATAAACTGTAAAAGTCTTTTCCCTTCTCAACAGAAAGACATGCCACCAAATATTTTTTGACTTGCTAAAAGGAAACCCTAGATGGGCCATGGTTGAATCAACATTTCATGTTCAACGCTAAAACAATTAGGTAATCTTGACTAGCCAAGAGAAGAAAATATGAGGGCATTTGACTAATCACCATCTTCTACATGGAGAAAAATATGAACCTACAAACAATATCACATGACAAATCTACCAATCCACCACCAATGTTGCGAAAAATTTCAATGTGTCATTTGACATGCATCTGGCAAACAAAACACTAGGAATCTCACAAGTGATGTCATTCACTTAACTTGAAGCACCATTCTCCAACATGGACTATTGGATCTCAACATTTCAATGAGTTATAAAAAAACCTATACTAAAGAACAGATCTTGCAGAGGAAAACACTTCCTCGAAAAGTTGGCATGTGTGAAAGTTCAATGTCTAAGAAAAAACATTCACCAATTGTGCCCATCATAACTAAATTATTCAGATATACATCTCTGTTGATAAGAAAGTTATGTACTATGAATGAGTAATATCAATCTATTAGCATCTTGGATATAGAGACAAAAATATATTTTTATTGCAGGACAAGATGACAGGACTCAACAAATACTTCAAATATTCCACCAATTATAGATGTTCCAAATCTTAATAAAAAGATTTTTCTTCTTAGAGATGTAGTCCTTTCCAATAAGAGTGAAGTTATGAATAAGGATCAATCAAGCTTAGATTTTCAACTTAATAAACATAATTCCAGATTAGAGACTTTTGCCACAAAGATGGAAGAGAAAGCAATTTCCATGAAATGAAAAATGATAGGAGATCCCAATGAAAGTGAATATACACAATTCAGTTCACCAAAGGTTTTTGAGGGTGATCAAATCCATTCTCATGTTATTTTCAATTCGATAGGAAGAGTATATTTTGAAGACAATCTGGAATTGTTGACTGCTCCTACAAGGCATTGTCAGTGGCCATCCACGGTAGAAATTTCACATTAGAATGAAATGTTTTTCAAGCTCTCCATTTTGGATTTAGAAGTTAGCAAGGAGAAGGATATTAGAAACTCTAGCTCACCATCAAACAAAATGCAATATACAGGTAGTAGTTTGCAGTTTATTTTTTTGAACTCTTCTCCAGCCTCCTATGCCTTTGGGTTGTGCTTCCTCAAATGTGTGAAATTCAATTGTTGTTTGAAATTATGAGATAGTAAAATGGCCTTGGTGAAGAAAAAAAGAGATGGTAAACTGGGTGCATTGTCAACCATGGATTTTGGTTTTGAAATTCAATACCCTAACAATTGGATCTTGTTATACTATAAGCTAACATTCACCTACTGTCTCCACAAATAATGGAAACCTAGATGTAGATGATAATGAGTCTATAATGGCTTAGTGTTATAGGTCTACTTGGGCACATCACTCACGACATTTAGATCAGTACAATTAGTGCTCATCAAACCCTAATTCAGTTGCTACATGACCTAAAAAATTCATCACATTGAATTCTTCCATCCTATTTCCTGGCCTGAAACCCTCCTGAAATGCTTCCTTGGCACACTAGTGTAGCCTTGGTTAGGGGTAACTGCGCTACAAAGTAGGTAGGCTCATTCAGGCCTGCTCTGCAAAGCACTTAGGCCCACTTACACCTACGCTGTGCGAGAATGAGCAAAATTTGCATAGGGTTCTGGGAATATTCCTTGATTCTAGATCATTCTAGAAGGATCCCAGCTCTCATCCCATCATATGAGCTTGAATTCAGATAGGCTATGGATCAACTAACATCTTATCCTCTCATCCCTTGCTCCATGGAAACTAAATCCAATTTTGAAAAACCATTCAATACCCTCATTTATGACAAAAACGCCTCCATTTCCCTATAAACTGACCACTCATCATAGTGATTGTTAGGTCCCTATACTATTAGTCTAACCCCTTAGTGTTATTAGTGCAATTGCCTTATTATATTTTTGTGCCCATTTAATCCCCATATTGTTATTATTGTGTCCCATAGAAGCTCATTATTTTTATTATTGTGCCCTTCCATTATTATTGTTATGTCGGCTCTAATTATATTATGACCGCTTAGAATCCTATATATAGAAAGGAGGTCTTGTCATTTATATCATCCAAGAATTGTTCATTTTTGTAATGTAAAGGAGGTTTCCATCTTGAGGAGGCTTATTTTGAAGGCATTTATCTATCTTTTCTATCTTTTCGTGAGCTGGTTCCATAACATTTGGTATTAGAGCTTTGGATTCTAGGGTTTCGCTGCTCCAAACAGGTCATCGTGAAATTTTCACTATAACATTTTTTTTTGCGACGTTTCAGGAGCTAAAAAAAAATAATTGAGAAGAAATCTCACTGAACCTTGGGTCCGAATTTCAAATCTTGTCTCACTATATTTTCGGATATATGATCTGAGGAAGTTAGGGTTTTTGCACGCTCCAAAATTTCATCTAAAACAGGTCATCGTGGAATTTTTGCTATAAATCTTTCACTACGAAGTTTCAAAATCTAAAACAAAAACCCATTTGAGAAGCAATCGGTCTGAATCTTGGCTACGAATTTCACATCTAGTCTCACTATATTTTCAGAGATATAATTTGAGGAATTTAGGGTTCTACAGACCCCCGAATTACATTCCAAACATGTGACCTTGGAAAAATTGTCATAAATTTCGCTCTGAGGATTAGATTGAATTTTGTCAAAAGTTAGAGAAAGAGGATGGACTGTAGTCTTGTAGGCATCATTTTCATAACCTAAGGTTGAAACAGTGACCCATGGTATGTCATACAAGTTCGCTCTACTGAACTAGTCTATACTGAGGTCATTGTGGGAGATTTGGCATAACTATTCATTGGAGAATCCAATATTGATCAGAATTGCAGGCTTCGAAATATTACTCAGAAGTTTACTGGAGGAAGAAATTTCAGACCTTGGAAGTGAAAAATTACAGAGATACATCAGATTCAATATCGAGCTCCTACAAAGTGAAAAAAGGTGTCTAGTTTTTTCTAAATTTTTGCATAAGATTGGTTTGAAAAATTAGTTTGAAGGAATTCAAAGGGCATAGTGAAGCATTATTATTGGTAATTGATACCCTGAAGAAGGAAAATGGAAACACTAGTAAGCAACCTGAAAGCTCTAGTATGGCTCATGAAGAAGAGGAAAAAATGCAACATGATATATCAAAATTACGAGACCAAGTGCAACAAATTTCACTCGCACAAAAAGTAATAGAAGCTAAGATGAATGGTATAAAGAATATGTAGAAGCTAAGATGAATGACGTGGAAGCTAAGATGGACAACACAAAAGCTAAGATGGATGGCGTGGAAGCTAATATGGATGATTTAAAGAAAGGCATGGAAGATTTGAGACAGATTTGACAAAGTTTCTACAAGAAATGCTTACTAATGGTGAAAGGGTAGTAAAGGAAACTCATGATGAGAATGAAATAAATGTTAATCATGATTTCATAGACTCTAACGTTGGATTGAAGAACCACCAGGTTCCAAAAATCTATATGAGGAAGTTTGATGGCAAGGATCCTGGAACATGGATACTATAGAGGGAGTAATTTTTCGATCTCCATAATGTGCAAAACACACAAAAGCTACGCATTGCAACTTTATATCTGGAACGAAATTAGTTTGTGTGGTATCGATGGCTTTTCTCTCGTAAAAGAATTGTCACTTGAGCTATTTTTACGGATGAAATGATAGCAGATTATGAGGATACAAAAAGCAACACTTTTATTAACCAACTAATAAATCTCAAACAAAAGGGTTCAATGATGGAGCACATTGATGACTTTCAAAAATTGAATATAAGGGAAAATGATATTCCAGAGAAGCAGAGGATTGATGTCTCCATAGGGACTTTAAAGGATAACACTCAACATGAGGTTCATCTTTGGGAACCTGATTCATTG
>APFE031249202.1:0-10682 GCA_000404065.3 Pinus taeda
CATGAAAGTGATGCTTATGATTTAAGACAATTGAATAACATTTTGTTTACTAATTTTTATTATCAATAATTTTTATATATCACCATGTTTTTCAAATTTATGCCTTACAAATTATAATTCAAATGTTTTAATATCATCTTTTAGTTAATCATACTTGTAAAACTCTCCATTTAGCTTCTTGATAGTCAATGTAACACCACCTAGAAAGTGATACGACCACTCCAATATAAATCTGTTTGAAAGAACTTCAAGAATTTTAATAAATGTTATTGGAGTCGTCTTATCACTTTCTAGGTGGTGTTACATTAAAGCTAAATGGAGAGTTTTCCAAATATGATTAATGAAAAGCTAATCTTAAAACATTTGAATTATACTTTTATACACTGAAAATTTACATCCTAGGGAGCCTTTACTAATGTCTTTGACTCAATGAAAATAAAATCATGGCCTATAAACATCTTCTGGATGAAGTATATAAACCAGAAGTTAATTATTTTATGATTGGGAAATTAACTAGTAATTTCACCAAATGTTGAAAAGAAAATGTTTAAGGCATAAAATTGAGAAGCATAATGATATATAAAACATTATTGACAATAAAAATTAGTAAACAAAATGTTATTCAATTGTATTAAATCATAAGCATCACTTTCATGTGAGATATTAAATGCTTGAAATTGTCCATTGCCAATGGCATATATTTGAAGTGACAATTCATGAAGTCCAAGAATTCCCACTCAACATCAAGGCTTGGACTCCATGAAGCTTCCTCTAGAGGCATCCTTGAATGCGAAGAGAAAAGGATTTGCCCCCTCCTTAAGATGAAGATCAACACATTTATGAGAATGATAAAAACTTGCAAAATGTAAACCTGAATACCTATATGTCTCATCAACAACATCTCATCAAATCAAAAGGCCACAACTTCTCATGAAATCAAGATCACAAACAAGCAAAATGTAAAACTCCTTTTTCTACCTTCAAAAAGTCTTCAGTCTCCATTGAACCATTTCAGTTACAAAAAACTAACTATTAAAGTTGTATTAAGTTTTTAACACATTAATAAAGATCAAATGAACATAAATAAAATTGTAAGGAGACATCATGAATACATTAGTAACATGTATCTCTTTCACATTTGAAGCTGAATCTGAACTATTTATATGGGTGAGGTACTTTTTCTAAACCATTTCCCAAGTTGAAGTTTCTTAAAGCTCTAGAGTTGGGGAAGACCATTGAAGGATATTGATACCTACTAGTAACAAATTGATTATTTTAACAAATATCCACCAGCTAATAACAATTATTTGAAAAACATTTCTCATTCAATGTTTCCATGTGTGTTTTATTTTATGAATATCATCTCTCACACTTACTTGAAAAGCTTGAAATACCTACAAGTGTTATGAAGTAATCAGATCCAATGCATTGTTTCACATGTGTGTTTTAATTTATGAATACCATACTAATATATTAATTATTTGAATATCTTCTCATATTTACGATTGTATTGTATTAATCAAGAAGTTTCCAAAAATTTAGTCAGACAAGTCTTAACTTCACATGATTAAAAATGAATACATTGTATTTAAATCGTACAACATCCTTTTTCTCATGGTATTCTTAACTCGTGCTGTTTTCTAATTCATGGTATTATCTTCTCTAATATAACACATGATGTTTTCTAACTCATAGTTGTTCTTATGGCATAAAATTCTGAGAATACCAATGATCACACTCTATTGCTAGAAAAAGAAAATAGGGAAAAGGAGCTAAGAAATAGGTTGTTATACACAACTCCATTGTAGCAAAGTCAACTAGCTCAAATAGACACAGGGATTTAATTAAAACATAAATTTTACGCACTGCAAAAAAAACAAAGTAAAATAAAGGGGGGTTGCCATAAATCTACTTGTGAAGGATTAATACCATAACCCAACTAGCACACTTTATATTATATGTCAAAACATAAGAAAATAACATTAGTGTGATAAATTGGAGGTTGCTCCTCCAAGTGAAAAAAAAACACAACAATTTACTTACTCGGGTTGCAGAGGAAACTTCTATAAAACTTGGTAAAAATGGTTTTCCCACGCCCACCAATATTTACTCCTCACTACCTCAAATATAACTTACCCAACATAAAAAATGAATTTTACATCCATATTTAGGTTAACATTCAAATTTGACATTAATTACATGATAGAGAAAATATTTAATACGCACCATGGGTGATTTTACATAGGAAACAGTTTCGTGAACTTGCAGGTGTTGTGGAGTGTGGAAAACGCGTTATTGAGACATTAAAAATTAATCTTTAGACTTCAAGGTAAACCCACCAATAATAATCCACGTAGATCACTTGATCGACATATCCCACCAGTGATAATCTACGTAGATCACTTGATCCACATATCGATTGGGATTCGCACTCACGCGGTACAACTCCATTCCAATGCAAACTGCTCCTCCAACCAGGTAGCCTCTGCAAATACCTCAAAAATTTAATCAACCTGCCTATAAAAACTCCAAACAATACTAGTCTATGCAAGTAAAACTTTACTTTAAACTTGGCTGGATTTTTCTCTCTCCTTCACACATGTGGACAAAAATAGAAAGTATTCAGTGATTTGAATTGCTCTAAGTGAGGGAGGTAGAATGTATATTTATAGTGGATGAAAGAGACTGAATAAGTGTGACTCTTGGTTGGGTTGACATGATTTTATGGTAGTTCAATTTGACTTTTGGAAGCAGTTTAAATTCAAAATTAAAATTTTTCTATTCTTTTATGTTTCTTTTAGGGGCTGACTTGGAGTATATCATAATATGGACAACAACTAGCTAAAAAATTATACATGATTCTCTATTATATGTATGTAGACTTTAACCACCTTATCCTTGGGTTGTTTTTATCACTGTGCACTAATAGATCTCCACCATCTATTCAATCAATACCACGAATTAATTATGGACCCACATGTTAACTATGTGCCAACCTGGGCACTAATGGGTCCCTTTGTTTGATTGTATGTGAAACTACATATGCACATATACCTGAATTGTTGACCTTTTGGCCTAAGATCTTTGACCGATCATAAATTTTGATTAATTGGGATATTTCAGTCTTCCACATACCATTGGAAGCGTATTTCCAGGCCACATTCATCTATGCACTTTGCAAGAGCATATGAGTTAATATCCCAAGATAGAAACTCCTTCAAAGTTAAACATCTCCATTCTTGACCTTGGAATTAGTTAAGAAGAAACCTCCAACAATCATAGTCATAATATTTTGAGGCATCTTCATGCATCCTACTACTATGATAGTTCTCTACTAAATATTGTAGGTACCAAAACACTCTCCTTTATATCTTGGAAATCAATACATTATTCAACATGATCAATCAATGACACATAGTCATGCCAATAATATCCTTCACAGAGAGATCTCATCTATGCACTAAAGTTGAAATCATTGCACTCAGGTTTACATCAATTCCAACGCGGAAATTCCATCTTCCAACTCAACAATGCCAAAAATTACTTTAGTACCATTGAACTTAAGCAACCATTCAAAATGTTCTTGTATTAAGGGGTAACGAGAAACATGGAATTGCCTTAAATCCGATGGTCTAAATGCAACTATAAGTCATGGTTTGTCCACAATGCTATGGGTGTTGTTATATACAAAGAGACTTCTAACCATAAGGCTCTTAGGAATAATTGGGGATGTAGTTGATTCAATATTTTTTCAAGTAGTCTTCTTCTTTCTTGGAGCTATGGTATCATTAGAAGAAGTATCCAAGGTTTTGATCAGATTAGTTTTAGGAGTCACCAAAAGATAATCTATTTTTTCATATTGATTGTTCTCTTCAAAGGGGATAAATCTAAATCTTAAAATAATGGGGAGATTGATTCGAATCCTCGTTGGAAATGGCAGTAGAAGATGCTTCCTAAAATTCTAGCAAGTCTTTTAAGGGGATCTCACAAGACAAGATCTATCCTAAGTGATAACATTATGATGTCTGGCCCATTATCACAACAACCACTACCACCTACTCTTTAGTGTAATTTCACCACAGTGGAGGCTTCCCTAAATCATGTTACCAAGTATATATGTAGTCCAACAAGTAAAGGTGACAAGGGTAGGCCCAGTAGAGATGCTCTACCTAAGAACGTGGCTTAGCTAACATAATAAGGAAATACACATTCTCTAAGAGGCATAATGAGGGCCCAAAGTGACGTAGGGTTTATAAATAATCAAGTTCAACAAGATAATATAGAATCACAAGGCAAAGAAAAGGGTTGTTATATATGTATGCAATCAATTGATGGCACAAAAAAACTTTAGCAAGCCCCAAGTTGAAGCTAGGTGAAAAATTGTGTTTTTTCTAGGGAAATATTTTCCTAGGGAAAATAACATTAGCCATAAAATGGAGAAATTATCCATGAGAGTAGGTTTATTTTGAGGAAAATACCTCACAACCAAGTGTTAAATCCCTTCAATAGGTATCATAGATAACCCTAGTTGAAATTAACCCCTAACCATAGCTAGCGACTTTCCTTGAGCTCAAAACTCAGGTTTGTGGCAGAAAAATGTAATTTTAAGATAATTTTTGTTGTGATCAACAATTTGAACACGGCCAATTTGTTAACCTTAGTTGATGGAGTACATTAAATACCTATGTAGGATAAAATAATAAAACCTATCAAGTAGTAACAAAATATAAAATACTAAGCTTCAAACTCACATTATCACTGGAGATTCGACCCTCATCCAACCACTTAATAGATAGCCCTAAGCTGCCTATGTGTAGTCCCTGTGCAATAATTGCACTTCTTTTCATTACAACTTCTAGGGATTGTGTAACTCCTTCTGGCTGATCAATCTACTGGCTAAATGATCTATCCTTTGGCCCTCGAGTCTCACACCCCAGATCCTGACATGGATTTGATCTACTCCTCAGTAAATTCATGAATATCGTCAAGGCTGTTACTCTTCCTCAACGTGGATTTACGATGCCCAATGTGGCTCTATGCTACCTCTTCTAGATCTCTCTCTGCCCTCTGAAATGTATCTCCGGATTAGGAAAATTTCCAACCAGAAAGATATCCCTACACCTCATTGTAATAAGTCTCCTTAATGACTTCTCCTACAACTGTTGCGCTTCTCTCTTGAGAATTCAATCTCTTGATATCACTGGATGTGTATTTCCAAATTCCCATCAAGCCTCTTCTTATAATCTCCTCGTTGATCAATTAACGACTCAAATTAGATTCTAATCAATGGCTTAGATCATCTTGACTTGATCCTCATCTTATTCTAGAAGATCCATATCCAATATAATCAATACCTTTTAATTATTTTAATTCATAAGTTTAGACTTAGGCCTCCAATAAAAAAAATTAATAATTTTAATTAAAACCTCCTTTGGATGAAATTTCCCAAAAAAGTTTTTATTGTGGAATGCATGTGTCCTAGCCTCCCTGCAAAATCTTGTAGGTAGAGCACATCCGATACTACCAGAAATCAACAGTTAAGGGGGTCCAGTCTCTCAGCAATGCATCTACTAAGGCCATATACATCTCTAAGAGGCTTGGGTACCTATGGAGTGGGTGCCCTCAAGGCTTGGCTTGTTATGACCCACCTAGCATGAACAACATGGATTCTAGTGAAAAAATCCATCCATCAAAGACTAAGATCAATAATGCATCCAAGTTGACCATATTTGAGTGTTAAGGGCATATTAATACTTCAAACAAGGATCACCTTCCAATATCAAGACAAATTTCTTGTAAAGGTGTTTTCTCCCTTAATAGGTGTGTTTAATTGTCAACCCTATTAGGTTCTTCAAACCCTCAAGTTGAAGTGGAATTTCCAAGGTCTACCACTCAACTCATAGGTGTTAGTGTACAATAATGATGATAAGGAAGGTGAAAGAGCTTCATAGTAGAGTTCCATGGTTAAAGGGACTAACCAATGGGTTGTCTATATCATGAGTGTATGGATTTAAGGAGGGAGTACTCATGGAGGCATGAGTTACCTTTATTAGCTTTATTTTTCCACCTCTCTTATGCGCCTTTTAATTCTATTGAATATTACTTGTATTACGAGTTATACCTTAAGGTTTATCTAGTTCTCTTTATGATGGTAACAATATGAGTTCCCATTAAGATGATTCAGTTCATTTCTCATAAATGTTGGGACATGCAATGGTTCCTCTTGATGTAATAGAGCACCATATGCTCAGGAACTAGGTGATGTCTAATGTAGAGGTTAGAGCTCATGCTATGATTTTTCCGATCTACTAACATTATGTCCCAACCATATTTTACATTTTGGTTTTCTTCTTTTATTATGGCCATGATATTATTTTTCTTTTCTTTTAGCTACATCAACCTTAAGGGAAACATTTTTTTAGCCCAAATCAAGTTATGTGAACATATGAGTGGCAAATCATAAAGAATCAATGACAAGTTGAACTTGAAGAATGGAGGTGAGGTATGGGGTTTTTCTTGTGGCATCCAAATTGTTAAGTATGGTATAGGGGAGAATGGAACACATTATTTCAATCATGGCCTTTCCTAATAGTGTCCCTCCTTAACTCTAAGTACTCAAGGTAGGTCCCACTAGACTAGGGCTAAAGCTTAAATCCCCTAGTAAGGTAAGAGAAAACAATTATAGTCAAGGTCTATCAGTCTTTCATATCACCCCATAATCCATATTAAATGCCCAAAACAAAAAAATATATAAGAACCCAATTGCAAAATTATCAAAGTACCGTCAAGTAGTAGCCCACCTTCATCCAAGTGCAAATTATGGATGGTGAGAAGCAAATGGTTGATGCAAATGGTAGAGGCACATGGAACATCATCATCAAATGGTTGGATGAAGGGTCTAATAGTTGGTTAGCTGCCTGACTGGCTATCAAATATAGGAGAAAAATTTCCTCCTATGGGGTTACCAATTTTGATGGGTAGGAAGCCCTATACTCTTGGTAAAGTATAAATGAAACAACATTTGTGGTGAACAAAATATGAGGACATTCAATGAAATGGATAAATCCTAATTAAAGGAAATGTAAATGTTTTCAAAAATTCTTGTTGCTTTCCTACACAGAACCTCTCATACTTGGTTGTGATCCCACTGATGAAGATGAGAGATAATATTGTCAGACATATTATTTGAGTTGAAACTATCAATTTATACCCAAATGTGTTTGCTAAGGATTTTTTTGATGTGCAAGTCAAATGGATCCATGTGCAATCTAGGCCAATAGAAAGTTAGACTAAGGAATTCCTAGACGATTTCAAGTACCTAATCAACTTGGTTAATAATGCACCTAGCAACCTTGCTAACATGTGCAAGCTACAAAATGATATGTAAATACAACAGTACAAGAAGGAAATGGTCTGCTTCGACCAACTAATGGTTGATTGAATGAAAATATTGTCGACTATGACCAACTGAGGGAGAGATTACTTAAGCTATGAATAACCATGTATATTATAATCATTTGTATTATAGTTTAATGTTTGGATACAATGTCAGATATTTGACAGAGTGACTTCCATCGATTATCGTATGACAAGTCTAATTGAAGGGTAAAGAACTTCTAAAGTCTAATCCATCTAGGGAGAGTATAATTCCATAGAAAGATTCCACTATTGAATTAATTAATAAGAAATTTTCTTGTTTTCTAAAGCACTTTAGATACAAGATGGTTGAATGAATAAAAATACTATTTTCTATTTCAATTCAATAATTCAAGTGTATAATCCATGTAATGCAATCTGTTGACTCTGCAATTAATGAATGGATCACTATGTAATAAAATCTAGCATAGAAATAAATTTACATCAAGGATAGCTGAGTTGAATTGAAGTAATGTCTTAGGATTGTCTTTTAGTCATGTTTCTGTTAAAAATATAGGAGCAATTGATACATGAACCTTCTCTAAGGTAGGAGATCCTCTTTGCCTTTGTAACTAAATAAATTTATAGTTGATAAGATTGGTTCGTTGCAAATACCTGTCAATATCAAGTCGACACTTATTAAGAAAAAATAAAAAATAAATTATTTCTTGACTTTCTAAAATAGACTATAGATAACAAATTAAAAAAAAAAATCAAAATATTCTTGAAGTAAATAAATTATTTCAAACATTAGCAAAGAAACGAATTATTTTAAGAGTAATATTTACATAGTAAGTTATTAAAATTGCTTTTAAAGATATATATTATTTCAAGAGTAATCGTCATGCAATAAAATATTCAAACTGCTCTTCAAGATATATTTAGTAATACCTAGAGGGAAACTATTAAGGATTAATTAGTTGCAATGGTTGTGAACCTAAAATTAAGTGAAATAGATGTGTAGTATCAATCCTCCTACAAATTATTGATAAGATTGTCTCCCTTCTTCATCATCAACTAATTACTAACAAACAATGACATACACATATAGAAATATAACACAATGATTGTAACATTCACAATATTTACTATCCAAATCCAAACACATAAACACATAATCGACTCAAAACATTTAAACACAGATGTACAAACCACTCAAGGCAAGTAACATAGACCAAATTAAATAAGAGAATGATGTAGTCATGTCAAGCAAAGAAAACATAATATAATTTCAAAATATGAAGTTTATCTCAAACATATACCTAATAATGATAATTTAAAAATGTGACATTGTTGCACTCAACTCGAACTAGCCTAGATTTATCTAACTTTAGATCTATCATGCACCGAGAGGGATTCAATCCCTCTAGGTGCAATCCTGTCTTAAATTATACACACCAAAAGAAAGTTTTGCACCAAGATGGATTTAATCCCTATCGGCGCATGCTACATCGAGAGTTAGATGGATCTAGGTTGGTTTATTTATAGACTTAGATCCACCTTAACTCTTGATCTACCAAGGGTAGAGAGGGATCAAAACTCTTGTGGCGCAAACTTATTTTGGAGCGATGATCTATCTCGATGTTTATATATGGAGTTAATATTGATGTAGGATGGTATGATATAAATTTCACATCTCTCTATATAAATGTATTCTCATTTTTAATTTTATTAAAACCTAGATATAATCTTTATAGAATATCCACATAGTTCTATTTGATTGTTTTCACTATATGCATTGATTTTAGTGTAGGTTTTGATTTCTAATCGTAATCTATTACTTGCATTAGATGCATTAATTTTAGTGAGGATGTTGTTTTTTAATCCTATGTGATTGCTTGCATTAGATGAATTGATTTTAGTATAGATGTTGATTTCTGATTTGATGGAACTGAATTTATGATGGTACGATAATTTTAAAGTGATTGGATTAACAATGTACATTGATTCTAGTGTAATCACAAAAAAATTACTCACAATGTGCATTGATTTTTATGTTATAGTAATTCAACCTATTAATATTAGAGAGAAAGAGAGACAAGGTATGGCATTTACTATAATAGCCCGAGTTAAAGATTTGAATGGTTTACTATTTCAGCTACTCGTTTCGTTAATCCATATAAAAATATGGCAAAACTAATAATGTCACTACTAAAATATGTCAAAGTTGCCACACTATGGAGTTAGAGGGAAATTATTAACAATTAATTAGCTCTCAATTCACAATTCACTTTTAAATTAATTATATATTATTATAAATTAATTTACTTTTAAAAGTTTATAGATTCATTTCCCTTTATTTATGCATAACTTTTTCGTTATTCGTTTTATTTTAAGATAATTTAAGGAATATTTTTTTTAATTTATTATTTTAAACTAATCTTTAAATTTATTTTAGTTTAATTATAATTTATGGAAATATTTCTGAAATTTATATAATATATATTTAATTTCAAATTATTTTCTTTTTATCACAATTTATTATCACTAAAAAATTTACTTGTAACTATTTCAATCTAAAGATCATAACCAAAGTTTAAAGAGTTTGGAAAAAAATGTTATCATTCATATAATTTGATATACTTAATTTTAAAGTCAGTGCTAAGCCAGATACCAAATGTTACATAACATAAATTTTCCAAAAACATTATCCAAAAAAATCTTAAACTAAATTAACTTATTCTTAATTTCTAAAATTATTTCTAACCTAATCTTTTTATTACCATCTAATTTTATATGGAATCACTATTATTTATTTATTATTCAAGAATTATTATTTCCAAATTTAAAGATAAGTTATATGATGATAAAGAGTTATTTAGAAAAAATAAACTAATGTGTAAAGAAGTGATCAACCCCAATCTTGATAACAAGTGTGTCTTGACTAGTGATAAGAAGAAAATGGACATTTACTACATTTCCTAAGCAAGAACGAATTCTCATGACCTTCAAAGTGAAGGCGTTGGTCAAATTCCAAGAATACCTTGGTACAAAAGAGTTTGTCAACTTTTCCATACTAAGACGGTTGAAGATGAAAAGCAATTTTTCTGTGGGATTGTGGAAAACTCACTCACATATGTTGTAATTTTCAAAACATTTGCCACATTACCAACCTTCTTCACATCTTAAATCAACATCTTCACATCTTAAATCAACAAAACTATAGCGCCATATTAGCCATTCTCTCCTTTCTTTTCTATCATAAAAATAAAATATTTTTATTTTATTTTTAAGATAGAAAAGAAGGGAAAGAATATATGGTTTTT
>APFE031249204.1:10175-24694 GCA_000404065.3 Pinus taeda
TTGTCTCGGTCATCTTCATGGACAAAAACTTGGTTATATCCGGAATAACCATCAAGTAGTGACATACGAGATGCTCCCACTACTCGTTGAAGTATATGGTCCATTTTGGGCAGCGGATAGTTGTCCTTCAATGAAACTTTATTGAGATTTCTAAAATCAATGCATAAGCGAATCTCACCTGTCTTCTTCTGTACAGGTACCAAATTAGAGATCCAATCTAAAAATCTGATGGGCACAATGATCCCTAATTTGTACAACCTGTTGATATCCTTTTCAATAGATGGCAGCAACTTTGGATTTAGCCTTCTCAACTTCTGTCTGAATGGTTTCTGGTTGGGCTTGATGGGTATAGTGTGATGAATTATATTGGTGTCATATGTCTTTAAGTCAAAATAATCCCAAGAAAACACATCTGCAAATGAAGACATCAAACTGATATATTTGTCCTTCATCTTTGGTGGCAATGCTTTGGACAATTTTACCAATTTAGGATCAGCAGTTGTTTCGATGTTGAACTCTTCCACACCCTTCTCTGTTGGCTGCAATGTTGGCTTGTGGGCTACATCATCTTGTTCAAAGAGTTCTTCTAATGGTATCAAGCCTTTAGGAATAACATTACTCTTTAGCTGCAACACATCCATTTCATTGATCTGAACCTCATCTATACCATTACCTTTGCCATCGTCATTTTCGACATCAATTGAGGTCTCTTTGAAATTGCCTTTGTTTTGCAGAAAATCATCAATCTCCTCATCATCTTGGAAAACTTTGTCAATATCTTTGATTGTCTAGAACGGTTGGACGATGCTTGACATGGATTTCAAATTTATTGCTAGAGTTCATTGGGATCTTCAAACTACTTGCTGCCTTGGCAAGAGCATTAGCAATACTATTCTGTATACGAGGCACACATGTCAAGGTGTATTCTGAAAATAATTTTAGGATATCTAGAACTGCATTACGGTAAGCCCGTATCGTAGGATGCTTCGCTTGATATTCGCCTCTGACCTGCTTGATAACCAATTCGGAGTCGCCATATACTGAAATCCTCTTAGCATTCAGGTTTCTTAGAATCTTTAGGCTAGCAATCAGAGCTTCATACTCAGCTTCATTGTTTGAAAAATCAAAAGCCAACTTTTAAGAGCATACCCACATGTTACTAGGGACTTTGTTCGGGGCGGAGAAAGGACTGCGCACCCAAATTCCAATTCCAATGCCATCATTTCCCACTGCTCCATCGAAAGCCATGGTCCACAAACCTTCTTCCTCCTCTTGCAAGTGCTGGAAATCTGTTTGTTGTGCCTTGTCTGCTTGCTGTCCATTACTTTCAACTGTTTGCCCAACGGTGTTCTGCTGTTCTTGTTCTTCTTTATTTAAAACTCCTCTGAAATTTTGTGTTATTTCCGGAATATCATCTACTTATATTAACCGACTATCTATATCATTGAAACTATCTAAATACAAAACGAAAGACTCTAAATTTGTATGTACATAATTAATTGGATGATTTATTGGTTTCTCCTTGCTTGTGATCATGTATTTCATTTTTTGTTCCCGATACAATTTCCTCATTTGTCCAAACACCAGAATCTTTGCATAGGATAAATCTAGCTGTAGTGTCCCTTTCAATTTCGCTACCCAAGACCTAGAAAGAAGCATGCCAAACCTGGGAGGAATATCTGTTACCACAACATCCATCAAGACATCCTTCATTGGGAGCTGATCCAGACTCACAACCAAGTCTTTGATGAGTCCTATACATCTTAATTTTCTGGAATCAAACAGATAGAGATCATGATATTGCCGGGTGATGTCCAGACCCAGTCTATCCATGATAGCCTTGGGCATGAGATTGTGAGAAGCTACAGAATCGAACATGGCGTTATGTAACACAAAATCATGCAATCTTAAACTGATATAAAAAGGTGGCACATCACTATCAGGAGACTCACCATTCGATGCTGGCCCAAAAATCATTTCAGGTTGATCATCTTTGACATTCACCATGTCGGACATTGGGTCCAAATTCAACATTTTAGATACTTGTCCTCTATAACTACTGTTCTTCATTATTTCAGTCAAAGGGATGGATACCTTCAATTTAGAAATCTCATTCTCCAAATTAAAAGCGGGAATATTTTCTACCTCTTTGACTGGGATTTCTTTCCTTTTCTTTTCTTTCGATGTAACTTGCTGATGTGATTGTTCTGCTAATGGTGAATTGTTGCTATCCGGATCAACCGCCTCCTTTCCTTTCCTTTGTGCAACTGATGACTCATTCTTTGATGCCTTAACATCCTTCCTTTTTTGAATTGGTTTGACTGGCACATCTTTGTTTCTAAGTGAATATCGTTGTTGTTGGGCGGATAGAGCATTCATATAGCCTCTTTGGTATTCATCTGATTCTTCCTTCAAGACGGTGTCGCTTGCCAGAATGAAATATACATCTTTGTGTACAGCCGAACTTTCTGCATACTCCTCATCCTCAGTGAGATAAATAGGAAAATCATCCAGAGTAAAGAGGTGATTTTATTCACCTATTATATTCCCATCCTCATCTGATTCCGGTCCATGCACAAAATTTTGTTGCAAAGGTGTCTGTACTGGCTGTTGTGCAGTCTGCTCTTGGGCTCGCTGATCTCTCTGTCTTATTCTATATTGTGGTTGTTGCTGGCCACGGAAGTTAGGATTTCTAACTTATGTCTTAGGTTTGTCAAGTGTCACCCTTTCAAGCATCTGCTCTACCTTCCGAAGTAGTTGACCTACCGAGGAACATTCTTCCTTTACAGTGACCTTCTTCTCTGCCTTTGCTCTAGCTCTCTTGGTCAGCAGATTTGCTTCAATGCTAACCACTATCTTCTGCATGTCTTCCATTGTGGCCGGTTCTCTTTCTCTTAATTGATAAGCCATGTCAGCATCAAAACCATCCGGGAACTTCACCATGGCTAGTCCCACAAGTGGCCTTAGATGATCAAGAATTTCATTATAGACTGAATTGAATCTAATGCAATAGTCTTGGACCAACTCACCTGCGTTTCTTTTGATTTGCTCATATTCGGCCATAATTTGAAGAGGATTCTTTTTCACTTCCCAGTGGTTTAAAATTTGTCTTTGTAGGTCAGCCAAGGTAGCGATACGTGCAGCCAGCAAACCTCTGAACCATTTCCTCATTTCACCTACAAATGTATGTACAAAGAGTCTCATTGCCACATTCTCCGCATCGATCTCATGAAGTTCATAGAAGTCTGCCATTCTGTCCAAATGTTGTTGAGCAGTAATGCTGTTAGGAGTGCCATAGAAAAACAGGATTTTTCTTTGATAATCTGCAGGCATATCATTTAGAACTTGAGGCAGAACAAGAGGTGCAAAATGGGTAGCCATCACTCTTGGTGGATTTGTCCTCGGAGCTGTTGGAGATGTGTGCACAATCTGTAAGGGACTAGCAATTGGAGTTTGAAGTTGAGATATAATGTAGTTATCAATCGACCGATTAGCCCTTTCCATCTCCAAGTCTACAAGAAACTGTGGATTGTGGACAGTACAGTCAACCGCCCTTTCAGATTTGGTTTCGAACAATGATAATTCAAACTGCTCATCAAAGTCTAGCTCTTCAATATACTCAAAAATGTCCGGGCATGAATGGGATTTGAACACGGGCGATATAGAGCTTTCTTGACGACGAATTCTTGAAATCAAATTGGGATTTTCGTAGATGTGCGAAGGATCTGGATCTGGATTAGCTCTGGTGTATCTTCTAGAAGCTAGCGTGCTATTAAGAAAAATCAAAGGACACAACCAACTTACTCAGCCTATCCAATCATAAACTTATCATCCGGAACCTTAGAATTATCGAGAGGTAAGGGGATTGATTTCATCCCCAGCGGAGTCACCACTATGTTAGCACCTAAATCCGCCTTAGGCTGAAGGAAGGAAAATTCAGGGTAGCCACAAACCACGCTCAATCTGGTAGCTAGCCCTACCAGAACAGGAGAGGGCTCTCTCCGAGTCACGCTCAGTGAATACTTAAAACGATATAGTCTGAGATGACTTATTGTGAAATATTGATCTTAGGCTAGTAAGTGAATATGGATACAAGAAGTGATTTTTATGAATGACTGTGTTTCTGGGATGGTTTGGGACTAACAGACAGCAAATGAGTAGAGGATGAAATACAAAGGCACATATTACTTTTTGAGGAAAGACAGGTGGAGAGTCCAGCAATTTAGTTTGAAACAACATGGAATGGAGAGATTGCTTAGGAGGGTGAAAAGGGCATACGCACATGAATCCTTTTCAATAGAAGAAAGAACACTTAACATGAAATTTTCCCACAGGGAGAGAAATAAAATTAAATTCTACCTTATCTAACTTAGAAAATTTCACTGGAAATGAATATGAGATGGAATATGAAACATCACGAAATACATATGAAACATAAGAGACACATTTGCTACACTCACAACCACATGAATCTCATGAAACAGAGCCGCTGCCTTTCATTAATCCTCTGTCAAAATATACAAGGAAGGAACAAAGTTTCTTTCCCACAGTCTCCCAGAACTTACAAGCCAACCAACCCTTTGCAAATAGTTTGCATACAATATATAGAATGTGCCATGAAGAGATAGAACGCCCAAGGGTTGGGGAGTTACTCGAATCATTACAAAATGGAGGTGGAAAGCCAACCATTAGCTATAGGTGCAGTGTTACAAACATGACAAATGGCTTGGGCGACTATTTGCCTTCTTTTGCCACTTGGATAGAAGACAATCTGGAGTGAAAATACTTTAAATTCCACCTTAGGTGCTGAAAAAATGAAATGTAGATGAGCGGGCCTCCTTGGAGAAGTCGCGAATCGAAATTTCGCGAAACAGAGGTAAATTGGGCCTTTTTTCCTATATGCGCCGCGCCACTTTGGAGCCTATTTTGAGGCACTTGTAGGGGTCCAAAATGTGCCCAAATGTGCTTGTTAGAAAGCCTGTCCTATCTACTTTCCAACCCAGGTGGAATTTCTGAATTTGGTGCTCATTTGCCCCTCCAAATCTTCATTCTCCCAAGACTGCTTCCTGTGTGTCAAAATAGGGGCAGAGAGGCCATTTTTTGGGTGTTTTTGGCCTCCTGGAGACTCAAATCATGCCCAAATTTCTTGTCCAAGCACCATTAGTCATGATTTTACATGTTGAATCCAAAAATGCAAGCCATTTCCAATTTGGAGCTCCCAATCACAGGGAGAAAAAACCTGTGTTTGTGACCAAAAAAATTCCATGTGACCAAAATTGTCCCAAATTTATTGAAATTTAGACTAGAGGTTCTCTAAGAGGCACTATGCTGGGCTATAGAAGCTTTAGGAAAGATTTGAAGCCGATCTTTCTCTTTTGCCTCTTTTGCCTCTTTGGTTGCTTTGCTCAATTTTTCCTTCAAGCTCCTTATCCGGGCCTTTTCACTCGTGTTCCGTGCCCTGTAATGATAAACCATCCTCCTCAGTATGGTTTTGTCTCTGTTGGCCTTCTCTAGCAATCTCTCAAGGTGGATGTTGATCCACTCTAACTAGGACTCACGGTCATTGTTGATCTCTTGCTCCAAGGTAGTGAGCTCGATCCTCCTTTGTTGGGCAGCTTGTCGATTCTAACGGATGTTTTGTAGCTCCATGATCTCATGTTGGTCCTCAAGCTGTTTGTTCCTCTGCTCGAAATACTTGATGATCCATTTGTCCCTCTCCACATTGAGTGACAAGTCTTGGATCTCCGTTTTCTACTCCTGAATAGTCATCCTAAGTCGGGCACTCTCCACATCTGCATCATCATCCTAAATGAGGATGAAATCGGCCTCCTGTTCACCTAATAGCCCCTCATCATGCATGGGCTTCTTGCCTTTGTCCTGTACCTATGTAGTCGATGTTTGGAAGCGAAGCCCTTTCCATCCCGGGTGGAGATAACACTCACTTTGATGCTGCAAACAAGTGCCTACTGCCTCTCTGATATGTCACGAATACTGGCATAGTCGTGGTCTCATGGTGCTCATACTGATGAGAAGGACCACCTATCTCATGCTCTGCCTCTGATAGTACCTGTGAAGTGCTGAAGAGGTCACGGGAGATGAAGTCCTCCGAAGTGATTCCCTGCAATCCCAACTGATGATCCACCAAAATCCGGATAAGAGCAAAGTGACAAACACTCTTAAGCTGCTACTGAGGGGTCTTATGCTGCATGAAGGTGTTCATCCTCTCTATGTTCCTGCAAATGAAAAATGGGAGCTTCATCATCCTCACCCTGGTAAAGTGCATGAGCAACCTGATGTGATAGGCATATAGTCGAGAGAACCTCCCCTCACAGTTGAAGTACTTCATGATCAATTTCATGAGTGGAGCATACTCATCTTTCAAATATCTGAATGGGAAGACTCTTGTGAGTTGACTCAAGAATCTGGCCTTAATGTAAGGCTCATAGTGTTGCCTATCCACCTTCTTCTTCTTATGCCACTGTTCTCCAACATTTGGTATGCCTGTTGCCACTGAGATAGTTTCGGGTGTCAATGTGAAGGTGACCCCAACGAAGGTAGACTGACCTCCATGTAGGTGAAACACAAAAAGACGGGCCAACTCATGATGAACTCTAACATTAGCCACCCTTTGACAAAATTCAAAACATGCTAGGTACTGGAAACATGACATGGCAAGAGGGCATGCTTGTAATTCGGTGAGGGTAATGGGCTCATCCCTAACACGTTTGCCACTCTTGTGATGTCTCCTGGGAGCCTGTTCTTCCGAGGATGAGTCACTTTGTGTTTCCATCTCATACTCTGCTAAATGCTCTGATGCCATGACTGTTGTGTGTACTGTACTTAGGCTGCCCTTTGATGATGGTGTGAATCTGGGTGCTTTTGTGATATCTGTCACCAAGGGGAACAATGAAACAAAAGGGAGTATTAGGATGGGAGTAATGTGATGGGAATAGGGGTTGGGGAGAAGTTTGTTTAGGGATATGTAGGGGGTTTGGGTATTTGATAGGGTAGGGTTTTTGGGGTTTCGACAAGGTAGGGTTTTGGGGTGTTATGTTGACAAATAAGAGGAGGGGAAAGGGAATAGGGTTTGGTAGTATTTTAGGGTAGGGATAATAGGAAAATTGAGAAAGGGAGGGTAGGGAAAAATGGTAGGTGAGGGAAAAATGGTGGGTGAAAATGGAACCTTGGCCTCAATACCACAATTATGCAAACCTAGCAACAATGGCCTTTGGTGTTTTCTTGTGGTTGATTTTATGAGTTTTGTTTCATTTCAAACATAGCCATAAACCACCATATCATTTATTAACTTTGAAGAAAAAGTGATGTTATAGGGCCTACGTTTCAATTTGAGGGGCTTCACAAAAAATTTGAGGAAATTTGGCACTATTTTGGCTCTTTGTGGGTGTGCGCCGCGCGCAAAACCTAGTGCGCCACGCCTGGGATGTGTACCGCACCCGTTGAAAAATTACACTAAGGGTTGGCTCTGTGTGCGTCGCGCCCTCTGTGTGCACCGTGCCCATGTGTATATGCGTCGTGCCCTTAAAACTACCTCCAACCTCGCTCCAAACACGCACGATGCACACTCAAACACTTTGCAATGTTTCCCTAAGCACTTGGTTTACACAATGACTTTGATTTTGATGGAAACTTGTATATAAAGACTTGGAAGTCATGGTTTAAATTTTTTCTTCTTCAAAAACCCATTTTTCTAATGTTATGTTTTGACACTTTTTCACTGACTTTAAAGCAACACTAATTTTCACTTTCCCTTTGAAATTTTAGCTCAAATGATGAAATTTTCGGCACTCCTTGCAGGGATTACATGATAGGGCATTTGGCCATGGAAACCATGATTGCACTTAGAGAAATCAACTGAAGACTTTTTTGAAAATTTTATCGCCAATGACACTTTGACTTTTTTGCAAAACAGAGTTTTGAAGAACAGTCGAAGTTTATCAATATGACGATGAAACTCCCGAAATCATTACTTTATAAGGGCCTCACCCTGGCCTGCATGGCTTTACTAGACATATTTGAAGACCAAATTGATTAATACCTAGACCTAATGATCGAAAATGACTTTTGTCCATTAAAGGACAAGACCTTGACTGTCATGGACTTTAGTGATCACTGACCAAAGACCTAAGCCGGTGGGAACCAGACATGAGGCGAAATGACTAGCATGACCTTTTCCATCATATTATGGCATGCTCCTAGCAGAATGCAGCTGAGTGAATGGAGCGGGACACCTAAAAATGAAATGCATAAAGAGTTTTGATCTCTGACAGAGGATTGACCAGACCGACTCTAACAATGGACATGGTGGGTCATGAGGCAACGAAGGTGGTTTTCTCATCTCTCCATGTAATGTGACATGTGTAATGACCAATGTCCTCTACATGTTATTTGCAGTGGTATGCATGGTCTCATTGTTGAGTTGCAATGACTGTTCTAATTCTCTTGGCAATACCACGCTCTGAGATGGTCATGACAAGAATTTCGGAGGTGGTGCTACATGCGCAGGGTCCCTACGAGCCCCGACATGATCATAGCTATGTCCCAAGCCAGGTCGATACGGCTTAGGTAGACTGTTGGTGTAATCCAACCTCATGTGTAGCATGAACTCCACATATACATGCTTTCCAAAATAAATGGGGGCCTAGTCATGGTGAGGGAACTAGGCCCAAGCTCCAATGAATCGATCATAAACAAAAGGAATCGCATCAACATTCTTAAAATATTTTTGCAGAATCAGACCAACATGTCTAGCATGACAGATCCAGAAGGATGTCAAATAACTTCCCACGAACATCAATGTTCTTGGTGAGATCATTCACCACCTTCCAAGGATGTGGGCCTTTAACCTCTAGCCTCCTTATATTATGTATGGAATATAGGAGGTGGTTTTGTGGGCCCGCACCTCTGGTATGTATCAATCAACCTATTGATGTTATCCAACATCAAAGACAAACTACACCTATTAGGCGAACTAGCATAGGTTTTATCCAGCTCTCGTGTGATCAATGTTTGTTGGTCCCTAACATCCTCAATTGTGATACTAGATATAGCATCTTTCCATAGAGGCATCGATGCTGCACTGTGATCCTCATATTCACCCTACTAAGGGTTTACAAATCATAAACATAATTTAACATATATAACAAACTAGAAGCATAATAACATATGCATTAAATTCAAACACAACAATTGAAGACTATTTAAAAATTAAAGACAATTTCAAGACATAAATGCATAAAGTTCAAAGAGGATTCAAAATGCGAGAAGTGTACTTGCAACAACTTAAGAAGGTTCACTATTGGTAGCAAGATCATCAACAAAGACAAAAACACTACCTCTGACACTCTAACTATTGTCAAAGGGAGTATCTATGAGTGGAAAATACACTATAGTTGGGCTAGGTGATCTATCACGAGCCCAACCATGTATAGCAGTTCCCCCAACACTCCGACAAGTTATGGTTGGGGGGATGTATGGGAGATGGCTTTGCAAATTACATCTAATACAGATAAACTAATCCAAGAAAAAAATGTTGACATAGAAATAATATTGACAAGAAAAATATTTATAAGCTCAAATAGAAAAACCTATGTTGAAGTCTTAAATTTTAGAGTCCTTTTTATTATTATAAATTATCAACCAAAGTATTGAGTTGCATGTAAACACAATCTAAAGAAGTGATCAAATCTAACTTACACTTTTTTCCATTTTTAAATAATGCATTTTATTCATAGAGCATAAATATATAAATATATGTAAAAAAATAAATTAACCTATTTGAAAAATTAATAAATTTTCATGTCAACCAAATAATCTATAATACAAGTTCTTATAATGTTTGACTTTGACACATGACATGTACTAGGTGCAAGCACATGAAGACAATGTTTCTTTACAACACGCTACATAATGAAACTATATAGTACGAATTAGGAAAGAGTCAAAATACTTATATTCACTTTAAATGCACTTTTCATCATGGATTTCATGTATGTATCAATGATATATTATTGAAACTTGAAATTATATATGTGTTTGTGTGTGTGTGTTATACATGCGATTCCTGTGATGCACTATATATATAATATAATTTTATATATATATATATTATAATAATATATATTATATATATATATATATCATAGATATATAATATTCTTGGTGTGTGTGTGTGTGTTAAAACATTTAAATATTATGTTTATATATAATAACAAAACCTTAACATAACATTTAGCATGTTGTTAAATATATATATATTAATTTTGTTTTGACTTATAATTTAGTTATATTTTTTTAATTACCATTATTTTATTTCAAAATTATTATTATATTTACTATTAAGCAAATATTATATATATGATTTAATAGAGGTTCACCATGAACAACTATATTTCTAGTGAAGTTTATTAATGCATTTTAAAAGAAAAAAATCATTTTCTAATTATTTCACTAAATTCCTAAGAAAAACTTTAAAACCTAAAATAATTAAAAATTAAAGTTTTCACAACAGAAAATATTCATAATAAACATGTTGCCATTGTAGATAACTTCTACAATTTTTTTTTTTTGTGGTTTTCTAGGTTTTTTCGTCTTCAAGGGTTTTCTTGGTGGTTTTCATGGTTTATTTTGTGGGTTTTGTACGATAGGTGTTTTTTTCAAATTAATTTATTTTATTTTGCAAAAAAAAAAAAGATAAGAAATGTACCTTAGCTTGAGCCTTTGCATCTTTGGCCGGGTTATGGGCAATTGGATTGAGTTCCTCTATCTCTGCAGAGCTTAGAAATCTTTTGTCAAACTCCTTTTTTATGGGCAATTGGATTGAGTTCCTCTATCTCTATCGAGCTTAGAAATCTTTTGTCAAACTCTTTTTTCCTCGCAATCTAAGTATAGCTTGAGCAAACTGCCACCTTGGATTTTTAATAAGAAATAGGGCTTGATCAAACCATATAGCTTGGTCAATCCCCAACTCTAGATTGAGCTTCTAACTTAAGTTAAAAAAGAGCTCATAGAGGGTCTGTTTAAAAGCTCAATCAAAATATGTTGAAGAGCAGTTAAAAATTACTTGATCGAAGCACTTAAAATTGCTCGATCAAGCAACTCTTTATTATTAAAACACTCCCTCACCTTCTCAAAAAATATAACCCAACCACCTTCACCCACCTTTGTATCATCCACCTCTTAAACACTCATCAAAAGATGAGAAGTACTAAGGCATATTAATATTTATGCACTGTAATGTTAAGTGTGAAGCCAAATTCACGCAGTATTCTAGATCCTTCTAGATTAGATTTTTCTAGATCTCTAGGATTCTAGATCCTCCTACACTGCCAGTGGTTTCTAGATCATTCCAGATCTCCATCTGAATCACACACAGGATTCTAAATCCTTCTTCTGCCTCTATAAATTTGTAATTTCTCTAGCCAAGGAAAGCAAGCCAAGGCCCAGGCCTGTTATGTAATGTAAAGTGATTTATGTTCTCTAGTGATTTTTTTATCTATTCCGATGTTTCTGATTAAGTAATCTTGTTGTTTCTCCATTCGTCTGTCTTTGTGAATTATTCTCTGCTATTTCCGTCTAAGTCTCTGAGTATAAATCCGCTGTGAGTTATGTATGCTCTGGTCTAACAACTGGTATCAAAGCTAGGATCGAATATCCACCGTGCAAGTTGCTTAGTGCCATCACTTTGCTCTGGCAGCATTCGTTAAAATGTTGGTTATTACCCTTAGAGCTGTTGAAGGATTTATCCAGGAAATAGCTGAGGAACGCTGGAACTAAAAGGAAGTTGCTGCAAGAAAAACAAAGTCGTGGATGTATGTTGAAACGTGTTTCTGGAGTTTGAAAAGTGGAGATTGGAGTTGAGATGTGGTGTTCGTAAGTTTCTTTTACATCAAGCTTGCATGTATACGTCAAGTTTTTTTTCAAACCAACATATGTATGTGTGAAATGTGAAAAGGTTAAAACATTATATATGTTTTTATATTTATTATGAAACATTTATAATTATATGTTGGAATTTTGAAAAGTATATTTTAAAAAGGAGCAGGAATTTTGAAAAGGTATTTTAAAAGGAGGAAGGTTATTATTACTAAATTTTAAAGAGTAATAATTAAAGTTTTATTTTCAAGTGGAGTTTTTTGTGTTTTGGGGCATGAATTTGATTGAAAATGGAGACAACAATTATAGATATGGAGAAGTTGAGCGGGGCTAATTTTTCCCTATGGAAATCACAGATGGAAGAAATAATGATTTTAAAGGATCAATATTTGCCAATTGAGGGCACAACAACAAATCCCTCATCGATGACAAATGAAGAATGGAATAAGCTAGATAGAAAGGCGATTGCAACAATCCACCAATATTTAGCAAAGAATGTTTATTTCAATGTGTCTGGAGAAAAGATGGCTGAAGGATTATGGAAGAAGCTCCATGATCTATATGAGAAGAACACATCATCAAACAAAGTTCTCTTGATGAAGAAGCTTTATAATCTCAAAATGAAGGAGCGTGCTTCAGTTGCTAAGAACTTGAATGCATTTAATATTATTACTAATCAACTTGCCTATGTTAAAATCATTTTAGATGATGAAATTAGAGGTATTTTGCTAATGTGTTCTATGCCAGATAGCTGGGTAAATTTAATTGTAGCTATGAGCACTTCAACAACTACAGGGACCCTGAAGTTTGATGATGTCAGCAATAGTTTAATGAATGAGGAACTGCAATGCAAGTCAATTGCGGAAAACCAAGGAGGAGAGGCTCTAGCTCTAGCTAATCGTGGTAGGAGAATGGATCGAGGCCGGCAAGGGCGATCAAGATCGAGAGGCCGATCAAAATCAAGGAGATGAAGGATCATCTTCTTTCATTGTGGCAAACCCGGGCACATGAAGAAATAATGTCGATTCATGAAGAAAGGACAAAAGGATCAGACACTGTCTAGTACAAATCACAAGTCATCCAGCATAAATGAAGGTGAGACTACTACTGTAGCCAGAAATGGTGATGTGTCGTTTACTGTTTTAGTAGAGGATGCATGTGTATATACATATAGTAGTAGCTTTGATTGGATCCTTGACTCTGGGGCATCTCACCATGTAACCCCATGCAAAGATAGTTTTGTTTCATATAATCGTTGTGATTATCGTAAAGTACATTTGGGGAATAATCATTTTTGCAGTATTGTTGGATTGGGAGATGTCCAGATCAAGATGAAATATGGACAAAATATATTGTTGAAACAAGTCAGGCATGTACCGGAAATGCGCATGAGTTTAATCTCTATGGGACGACTGGATGATGAAGGCTATTCGACAAGCTTTGGAAAGGGAGGCTGGAAAATTAGCAAAGGTGCATTGGCCATGGCCAAAGGACCCAAGACAGGAACATTATACACATTGAAGACACTGATAGGAAAACTAGATTTGGTTGCCATCACAAAAGATTCAGAAGATCTGTGGCATAAGCATTTGGGTCACATGAGCAAGAAGGGCTTTAAAATCCTTGTTGGTAAAAATTTATTACCAGGTTTGAAATCCTACAATCTTGATCTTTGCGAGCATTGTATATATGGTAGACAAAGAATGGTTTCATTCCTTAGAGGTGGCTATGGTAGAAACAAAACTGTGTTAGAATTGGTACACACGGATGTGTTTGGGCCTGTTAACATCAAATCATTAGGAGGAGCATCATATTTTGTAACATTTATAAATGATGCATCCAGGAAAGTTTGGGCATATCCTATGAAAAATAAAAGTGAAGTGTTTGGAATATTTCAAAAGTTCCATGTTGCTGTTGAAAGAGAGACTAACAAATTGCTGAAGTGTTTAAGAATAGATAATGGTGGAGAATATTACTCAAATGCATTTAAGGAATATTGTAACAGGTTTGGCATAAAGCATGAGAAGACTATGCCTGGTACTCCTCAACAAAATGGTGTCGCAGAAAGGATGAATCACACCATTATGAAAAAGGTGCGAAGTATGTTGTCCAATTCTAGTTTGGAGAAGATTTTTTGGGCTGAAGCAGTCAGGATCGCTTGCTACCTCATAAATAGATCTCCAACTACAACCTTGGATGGAAATATGGCTAAATAAGTTTGGACTGGTAAGAATTTGAATTATTCTCACTTGAAAATATTTAGATGTGAAGCATTCGTACATATTCCCAAAGAAAATAGAACTAAGCTAGATGATAAATCTATGAAATGCATTTTTTTGGGGTATGCAGACGAAGATCTTGGTTATCGTCTATGGGATCCAGTCAAACATAAAATTATTAGAAGCAGGGATGTTATATTTAATGAGTCAGAAATGTTCAAGAGGACTGTAGGTGAGTTGGAGGTCAAGAAGGTTATTGACAGGTTTGAAAAGCAGCAAAAAAACATACCACCAATACAAGAAAATGAACAGCAAATTCAGGAGCATGAAGAACAACAAGTGGAAAATAATGAACAACAAGAAGAAGGAATCTTGCAGGAACCTTTACAGGAGATTCAACCTGATAAT
>APFE031249204.1:43192-67162 GCA_000404065.3 Pinus taeda
CATTCAGCCCCGAGGACAATGTCGCACCCACCCATGTGTATTGCAAACATGTGGGTCTTCAACTGATAATCCCCCATTTGAAGTTTGAAATTTTCACAGCGGCCTTCACATTTCATTGTGCCCCCATCTGCAATTTGGACTTGGAAGTTAGCAACTACTCGTACAAAACAATGCACTGCTTCCGCGACTTTTTGATGGATGAAATTATGTGTACTTCCACTATCAATCAAGACTACTACTGGGCGATGTTTAATAAAACCTCTAATTTTGAGAGTTTGAGGTGAATAAATCCCTGCCAAAGCATGCAGCGAAATAACTGGTTCGTCAGGGACATTGTCCTTTTGGTTTTTCGTCTTCTACCGCCTCTTGTTCCTCCAGTGGTGGATCTTCCTCCGATGAGCTGTAATCAATGGCGTCAATTTGAAAAAATTTGGGCTCCTTGCATTTATGACCTGGGGAGTATTTTTCATCACAGTAGTAAAATAATCCTTGCTTTCTTCTTTCGGCCATTTCTATAGGTGACACCTTTTGAACCTTAAGTGTTTGAGTCGTGCTATGAGCCTGTGGGGGGCGACCCTTAGCGATGAAATTTGGGCGACTGTACTGGGCTGCTAATGCACGTTCCACGTTATGAGCTACCTTGCAAGCCTCCGTCCATGTGGGAGGGTGGTGCAGTAGGACGTGGGCTTTTATGGCTTCTTTAAGACCGCTAATAAAACATTCCGTGTAGAACACATCTGAAAGACCCCTAGTGCGGAAGGCTAAGGCTTCAAAGGCTGTAATATATTCATCCACTGTGCCAGTATGTCGGAGCTTAGTAAGACGACCCAAAAAAGAAGATTCTTAGTCAAAGCGGTCTGTAAGAGCTTTTTTAAAGGTGGCCCAAGTCACAAAAGGTGCATTACAACGTTGATGCCATTCCCACCATTGCCACCTTTCATTGTCCAAGTACATGCTCCCCACCATAAGCTAAGTCTCATTATCTAAGATGTTATTCAGATTGAAATACTGCTCCATTTGTGCTATCCATGCTGCTAGGTGAGAACCATCAAATTTATGCATATCCAACTTGGGAGGTCGCGGACGGGATTGTTTTTGGGGGCCCCAGAGGTGAAGAGAATGGCTAGACTCACCTTCACTGTTTCCATTGCCAATATACGTCTCCTCATGGGTTTCCTCCTTGCCCTTCGGGATTATGCTAGTTAGTCTGTCAATTTGAGTTTGGAGGGATTGCAAGGATTGTTCAAGTTTGTCCATCCTCTCATTGGCGATAGCTTGAGCTCTAGTTTCTACCATGCACCGACTTGATGTTCTTGACATTTGGGACCGCCCAAAATTTTTTCACTAAGAATTGAATGGTACCACCGTGATCAGCTTTTCATCCTTATTCTGATGGGCTAGATCACCAATAAGCGCCCTGGGAGATCTCAGACTTTTTTTTTTTTTGAAAACTCCTAACGAAGTTTTACTCCTTCCTTAGGAATACTGCAGTCGCCGAATCCTCAAAATGTCAACGCTGCCAAAAGTCCTTCGAAAATCATGCTCCAGTATAGGAACCCCACACAACTACTCAGATCAAGTGGATCTGAGAGATCTTAATGGCGGGTCGGATAGCTCTGAGCAGCGGAACAGATTGCTACTGTAGATCTAATGGATCTAATAGATCAGACTGATGTCTGCTGTTGCTGCACCCCTTTGCGCGAGCGGATCTGGTAGAGATGATACATGATCCCAAGATAGAAAAGGGAACTATGGTCTCGAGGAGTGTCAGGTGCTACAAATCGCAATATACATAAGGGTCTAACAGTAGTACTCGGCCCAATGTTTTAGGGCTCTAACTAAGGAGGATCAACTGTACCCTTAGCCGTACAACCCGACTACCCTATCGTACGGGCGAGTAATCTCTCCGAGTGTTGTTCTCGGTGTACTGTAACAGCAAGACGGCCGACAGTTTATCTATGGCTAGGTTGCAGAGGAGCTAGGGGGCTTCCGATATACCCAGAAGGTACGTGGAAGACAGTCTGTATGCGGTTCTGTCTAATGTGCTACTACTCGAAGGGGTACCCACAGGGGTTACAAGGGAGTCCAAAAAGCGTGACCACCTCTTGTATTTCCTGCATGCATGCCTCCCCAAATCCGCAGGTTTATGCGCTCAACGACAGATCCCGTGGTTTAAAGACGTCGGAACACTTCTCTAGCCAAAATTTTTTTTTGCTAAGAAATGGAGATCCCACTGGCCCTGGAAAGTGCTCTGATACCACTTGTTATGCTCTTAACCTGCAAAAAGATACCCAAATACAGAATATGTGAAGAAAGATACCCAAAACATAGAATAGTGAGAGTCAACAGCAAATATTTTATTATTCAGAAAGCAATGTTCATTGGCCTCTTCGAGGGGGCAAACTCCAATAGAGCGGGGCTCAATTCAAAAATAAGACACGATGCTCCTCGCAGGGAGTCTCTATCCTTTATATATGACTCATACATGCAATACCATGGATCAATACCATGGGTTTTATTAATACCATTTATCTAATACCATGGCCCATTTGCAACTAACTGTGGTCCCGACATTAATTGCGGGTTAACCACTTACAATTATTAATATGGGCTTTATTGAATCTTTATTATGACTCGATCCCACTACATAAATAAGGGGGTTATGGTGGGACCCTAACATCACAACTGGGTCAGGCTTTGACGATAACCCTTCCATATCCAAAAAAATTAAACTACAAGCAATTGAAAAAAGAGGTAGGGACAAAGGAGAGGTACCTGGGGAGAGAACCGGCGGTCTGGAGATGCCCTCGTTATGTTTTTCAATCTCAGCAGAGGTTTTCAAGGTTGGTCATGTGTCTGAAGTAGTAGTCACCTAAATGGCAGGAGTGAAGGAGGTAGTATATGTGTCTATAGTAGGTCTAGCTTACTGAGTCTTGGGTGGAAGAGGGTCCACTATTTCTCTTACTCGAGGGTCCACTATTTCTCTTATTCCATCCCCATCAACACCTATTATCTTTGTAGGAGAGGGGAAAGCATCTCCATGTTTCTTGTGAAACCTCAACTTACATTCAGAAACAATATGACGACACTTATGACACCTTCTGTACTTAGAGGATATACCTTCATAATTGAGAAATTTTACACAAGTTGTGCCCAAATGTGTGATCACGGTCTCACTCCAAAGACCATCTCATTTGTCATTAGAGAAATTTTAAGGTCTAAAATAGGCCTCAAAACAAAAATATACAATCAAAATAAACTTTGTAAGGACCAATAGGATTCAAGATAATGATTTCAACCATGGGGGATGATTCGCCATTTTTGGAGTAAAACAGTAAAAATATTAAAAAATAAAAAAACTACTTTTCAACTTGTATTTTCAACTTATATCCCTATGTTTTTGCTCAAATTTAAACTGGGAGCAATCGTTGGATGTGAAATTTAATTCCTCATCCAAGGAGTACCCATGTTGCATACTTTTGTTACCCTGCTAATGGGCCTCCAAATTAGACATAAATTAACGCCCATCTGAGCATCCTTCAACACATTAAACCTCTCTTTTTTAATTAGATTACATATTTTTAGCTTTAATATGTTTATTAGGAATGTTTAGACCTAATTGTATATTTGTGTCTAATATTATTTATTTTTGTAGAATATTGTGAGAATATTGGGCATATTATGAAGATTTCGAGGATGAGATAATCTAAAGACTTGTTCCTTGATATGAGAGGATCAATATTTGATAATAAATAAACAAGATATTATGAAATTATTGTACAAATTCTTGAGCTCCAATGACTAAGAAAATCTAGGAATGTGTTCCATGTCATTTAATGCAAATTCCTGGTGTTGGAAACCAGATCCACTCTTTAAGGGATTTTGCAGGGGAAATATTCCTCCTTTCAAGCAGAATGCTTCCCCATCAATTTTTATAAGTAAAAACTTGAATTCTCCTCTAAGGGCATGCATTTCCTAGTCTTCTTGTGCAGAAAACTTGTTCCTTAACAACTCCACTTACATTTCTGTGAGGGATGTACTTAGATTGATTCAACTAATGAAGTTTAGTGCCATTTTTAGCTTCTAAAAGCCTGGTTTCCTTCATAGGAATTTTAGTTTCCTTGGTCATGGTGATCATAAGAGCCTTAGAGCCATCTTTTATAATTTCTTTATGTCCTTTGAATGTCTCTTTCACTTGTAACTATTATTTCTGCATTTACTACTCGTGTTTCTTTTGTTGTCTATTACATTGGTTAAATTATTGAAGTGAGTCTTTTTATAGGTTATTAATAGATTCAAAATAATGATTCATCCTTAGAAAATCTTTGAAAACTTATACTCATCATTGAGCTACTTGGATTGTGTTACTAGTTCATGAATCTAGAATTTCTAGAAGTGCCTTGTAGCAAAATAGTAGTAATTTTCTGCTACTTTTTAGAACGTGTTAATGAGTTTCATTTGAGTTTATTCCACTTGAATTGGGTCATAAAAAATTCTATTTAATACCAAATTTTACCCCATAGAATTTTCACTTGATAAGGTTAGGCATTTGGTAGGTTAACTAGCTCATTAGTTCTTGAATTTCTAGTTTTTAAAGTAGCAAATTTCTGCTTTTTTTTAGCATGTGTTAACAGGGTTATTTTGGATTTATTCCACTTGTAATGGAATCCTGATTTGTCCTAATTACTAAAAAAAATTCTCATCCCATTTTCATTTTATTTACTTGGGAATTCAACAAGTTATCTCCTCCTGTAGAAAAATAAGACCTCATGTGGCAACTCTTGTAGCACTCATGTAGCACGTGTAAACTTGACCATTTTGCTCCAAAAACTTGATTTTTGTCTCTTAAGCTTGAATAATGAACACTAGGCTCTGAATCCATGATTTAAGAAGACCAAAGACCACTGTAAACCCACCTTTCCTTCATTGCAAGTACAAATCTACAATTTGAATTAGAAGACAGATTTCCACATTTGAATAACAATCAATGTTTTCTTACGAAATGTACATGGATTCTGTTACTAAAGCTAAGTTTCCTTTAACACAGCGATAAAAAGTGTGATTCATAAATTCAAAGTTTATTAGACTTGACTCTTGAATTCATGCTTCCTTAAAGTTTCAGTTACAAGAATTATTGTTGAAAAGATAAAATTTTTGTTTTCAAAACAACATTCCACATTCTGTAATTAGAGTATTAATTTACATTCTACAAGTAGACTAATATTTCCATTTTTTAAATGAAGTTAGCATTTGATTTCATGATATTTACTTCATTGCATCAGATCAACGAAAGAAGGACACATTGCATGTTGCACATATAGTTCTGACACCTCTTAAGTTTGTGCGAACCCCAATTTGATAATTTAATTTGGTAGTCTTAGGAGTTGTAGTGTTCTTATTGCAATACTAGGGCTCATCACTTTTTGGTGTCGTTGCTGGGGATGTATCAAAGTATGCATTTTTTCTTCCCTAGTTGATTCATTTCTTTTACTCTCTGCAAAAACACACAAAAATTACATCATGCATCTTTCATTTCAAAAAATAGAAAATTCATTGCATTACTATTTTCATTCAGAAAATCATAAAAACAAAAAGAAAAATCAATACATAAGCCCCCACTTAATCAAGTTCTTTAGTAAGAGCCACATCAGCATCCACTTTTTCACATAGAAGAAGACGAGATGACAGAGAAGGTAGGAGAAATTGATGGAGATGATGACAATGAGGAAGATCCTATTGGATTTCCCATTCAAGATATTGATAACAATGTTCATATGAAGAACATACATCCATATTTCCTTCCCAAGTTCCATGGCATGAAGTCAGAGGATCTGAAAACATTTCTCTTTGAATTTGAAACCCTTTGTAGATCTTATGGTTACTTATTTAACACTCAAAAATTGAGATTGTTTACAACAACATTAAAGAATAGAGATCTTAAATGGTTCATGAGTTTAGGGACCAATTCAATAAGGTCATGGAATGATATGCAAAATATATTTATAGAAAAATATAATGATCATTATCTTAAAGAAGAAATATTTATAATGACTCAAAAAGAAGATGAGAGACTTGAGGATATAATAGAGAGATTTATGTATAATGTTAAGACGGGAAAATTGCATCATTTAGGATTTGATACACTAAAACACCTCTTACTTAGAACAATTAGGGATGAGTGAATTGATCTCCTTGATCTCATGAGTATTGGTGATGTATACCTATTAGCATTTGAAGAAATTTTTTAAACATGCAAGCGCATATCAAGAGGAAGGGCAAGAGTAAGTAAATCAACATCAAGATTGTTAAGTCAAGTTGAAGTTGGAAATTTGCTTGATAAAATTAAAACAGAAATTCTTAGAAATCTAAGCGAACAAGTAGAGATGTTAAGAATTCAAGACGAGAAAAATCAAGATCTTGATTTTTCTATTTTCCATGCAAAATCACATGCTATTATATCTTTCCCATCATTACCAAGGTTGAAGGAAGTTTACCAAGAGGAAAATGGAGCAAGTTAATCACCAAAGAAGTTATGTTATGTAGCTCCAAGAAGACCATGTTAGCCTATTCAACCTGGTATGATGCAAGAAACCAATTTACAATTTCAAGCTTATGCACATCCATCTCAAAGTAATTGAAACACACTTTTTCCTTGGAAACCTTGGTAATCCCAACCCAAAACCAATCTTGGCAACAAGGTTGGAGAAATCCACAATATCCTCAATAATTTCCCTAATATACTCCATACCCAAATCCATGCTATCCCTACCACCCTCCTCCACTAGTGACCACAACCTCAACTATCCACTCCCACTCAACTACATGTACCATCATTTCCAAACCCAAACAATGAAGTAACTCAACCCACTTACAATGTTCAATTATGACACTTCCAAACAACACCTCTTGATGTGAATGGTATTCACCTTAGATCAAGAACTATATTACAACTAAGATATTTTCTTGATTCCATTGAAGAACAACATCCAGAGAAGACCAAGGAATCATGGACCACATTTAATGAAGAGCAACCATTGGAGCCTAAGAATGAAGAATTTATGTTTTTCTCTTTATGTGATCAAAAGACTAATCAGAAAAATGAAGAATATTTGAATGTCATGGTAGAAGAGGACGCAAAATGAGATCTAAATGTACAAGTGAACCAGGAGCATCATAATTATATTGAAATATGGTTTCATATAAACATCAAGTTGCAACAACAGACTCTTATTCAACAATTCTTGATCTCATCTCAGTCAATTCTTTTGGCCTCTTACATTCAAGTACATATCAAAGCATATATTTTGATCCTACACATGAGTTTATTTGTAATTTTGATGTGCACATGGATCCATTAGAAGTATTTCTGCACTTGAAAGAGATTCTGTTTTTTCAAGTAGAGTAGGATAGGAAAAAGGAAATAAAAAATGGAAAAAGAGAGAAGAAAGAAAAAGAATAAAATCTTAGGTGAAAATGTCTTTTGAGGTGCTTGAGATTGGCTCACTAATTGAAAACCTCATTGAGGTGGTCAATGGGCTGGAAAGAAAAAAAATGGAAAAGATCCTAGATGAAAACCTCCTTTGAGGTGCCTAGGAAGACCTACTAATTGAAAACCTCATTGAGGAAACTAATAGACCTCGAGAAAAAAGAAAAATAAAAAAGGAAAAGGAAAAAATATTTTCTCCATGTATCACTCTCTAATGAATGCAGGTGCTCTCCAACCTTTGCAAGCAACAAGAACAAATTAGCACCAAAAAAAAGAAAAAAATGATCAAAAACCTACTCAAAGAAAGTCAAACTTAGGCTTTATCCTCCTTTCCTTAGATGCTCCAACATGACCAAGTCCATGTCAATCCATCACCCTCATCCATTTCCAACATCCACCCATCATTTCCAAGCCTTTCCCATTCATTTTCGTCGTTGTCTTAAAATGCTACAGGATGGTTTTGTTTTGCTACAGGAGGCCAAAATACTCAGGACAATTTTTTTTTTTACCATATCTTGAAAATCATGCATCCATTGGCCAAGTTGTTTCATGTTGAGATGCATATGGATTATGGTAACATGCTTAAGTAATTTTAGGAAATTCCAATGTACATTTTTCGAGAAATTTTCCTCCATCACCTACATCCATATTTATTTTTTCTCAAGATTCGTGCATCTGTTGAACGAGATTTTTTTTGTGGATATTCATAAGGATGATTTAAACATTCTCAACAAATTTAAGTTCAATCCAATATACCATTTGATATTTATTGATAAGATCAGTCTACTATAGGAGGTTGTCCTGAAATTCTATAGGAGAAACCAGAAGTGCTACAGGAGGAAAATTTGATTGGAAAAGGGGCCAAAAGGGACATATCTTGTCTAATAAATTTTGAGAGAGTTCCACATATATCACCTTCATCACTCATCCACTCCATCTAGCCAAGAGTCATCTTCAAATTCCACTCTACCTTACATAAAAGAAATCAGAAAATGCTCTGCCATCTTATTTTCCACCACCTACACCACCTCTTGATGATTTTAAACCTGTCCTTATACCTCCTATGACTTGTCATCAATCCCTCATGCAGTAACGAGGTCTTGAAGAGGAATTAAATGACTACTATAGGAATAGGATTCCTCTTGTAGCAGCCTATATAGTTACAACAAAACTCAAAATCAATTGTTTTCACCCATAGAACAAAAGATCCAACCACCTTGAGCATCATGAAGCCATTTCTAAAGGGACACATCCTCCTCAGGAAGAATTCCATCCACCCCAACAGCAACAAATGGGACACTAGGAAGAAACTTGCACACACAACAATTTTATCAATCAAATAATCATCAAGCTAGGAAGACCTGTGTAGAAGCAAACAATGGAAACCAACGCCTTCAAGATCATCGTAATATGAAGTCTAGCTCTAGCACTCAATCATCTCTAGAAAATCAACATCACATGTAGGTACAAGTATGATATATTCTTCACCTCTCCTCTTAAGTGTGTTATGGTAATAAATTTTTTGTCAATGCATAAGAGATGAGGTTTTATAAGCTAAGGATGGGTTAGCAGTCTTGACCACCCTCAACCAGTTAAGTGCAGCTAACTCCTCCACTCATGCAACCTGGAAAAGACAAATTAAGAAGGGTGATGATTACAAGGAGTGGGGATAATGGTTAAAAGAGGAAATTAGTGCAAAGACCAAGTCACCAAATCACTTTGAGTCATTACCACAAAAGGGAATAAAAGTACGAGGCCAAAATTCACTTGCACAATTACTCATTCACAAGAAACGGTTGGAGAAACCCATAAAGGTATGAAAGGACAAGCTAGATGTTACCAAGGGATGCCTAGTGTGATGCATAAGAGATACAAAGTTTATTTGTAGGTTCTAAAGGGCTGGGCATAGCTACTATAGGAGAAATAGGGCTGCTATAGTAGAGACATACTATGTGCTATAGGAGAAAACAATGTACTATAGGAAAGTCTAGAGAGATGTAAAAACTATGATTTTGAGCAACTTTACCCTAGATTTGAAGAGGTACATATAAGATAAGGGTAAGTACACATTTTTATCTCCCATATGTGGACAAGAAACCTGCACAATCTTGCATTCCTTCAACCAAAATTTTGATAGCAGTTTGAGAATAAAAAATCGAATGAGAATGTTTCCTTTGAGTTAAGAAAGACAAGAAAGGAAATTGAATTATTTTTTAGTTGAGTCTGAAGTTTTCCTTCCTCTAACCAATATGGATAAAAGTACTCTTTTACCCCTGTAGCAGATTTGGAGTATTGGGTTGCAAAACTTTGGGAAATCATAGTGACAAATCATGGTGGTAGTAGTTTCACTTAAAGATATTCCACGGACTCATCAAGGATTCTAATTATCACGTATTCTATGGAGAATGTTTGAAAATTGTATCATAGACAAACAGTGTGAACATTAGCAGGGAGACTTTTCTTAAGGCATAAACACAAGCCTAATTAGAACTTGGAGGAAAGGATGGATCTACAGAAGAAGGAGCTAGAGAATAAGATGAAAAGGATGGAGCAAGAGAATATGTGCCAAAATTCCTTTTGAGGTAGCTTGGGATGTAAAGGAGGCCACTAGGTCCATGAATGAGGCACAATTAGGTCACCAAGTTGCTCAAAGGATGAGAAATACTTTCAACAGGGGGGTATGATGGGCCTCCAAATTAGATATAAATTAAGGCCCATATGGCCATCCTTTAGCACATTAAACCTCTATTTTTTTCATTATATGACATATTTTTAGTTTTAATATGTTCATTAGGAAGGTTTAGAGTTAGTTTCATATTTGTGCCCAATACAATTTATTTTTGTAGAATATTGTGAGAATATTGGGCAGATTATGAAGATTTGGAGGATGAGATAATCTAAGGAATTACTCCCTCCTACAGGAGGATCATGATTGGATAATAAATGAACAAGATATTATGAAATTATTGCACAAATTTTGGAGCTCGAGTGATTGAGAAAATCTAGGAATGTGTTCCCTATCATTTAATGCAAATTCCTAGTGTTGGGAACCAGGTCCACTATTTGAGGTATTTTGGAGGGGAAAGCTTCCTCCTTTCAAGGAGAATGTTTCCCCATCAATTTTTATAAGTACTATTTCGAATTTTCCTTTAGGGGCATGTATTTCTTAGTCTTCTTGTGGAGAAAACGTGTTCCTTAACAACTCCACTTACATTTCTAGCAATGATGTGCTTAGATTGTTTTAAATAATGGAGTTTGGTGCCATTTTTAGCTTCTAAATCTTGGTTTTCTACATAGGTATCTGATTTTCCCTGGGATTGGCCATCCCAAGAGCTAAAGAGCCCTCTTTTATAAAAAAATTGTCCTTTTAATGTTTCATTCACTAGCATCTCTTATTTTTGCATTTACTATTCATGCTTCTTTTGTTGTAGGTTACATTGGTTAAATGATTGAAGTGAGTTGTTTTTCAGGTTATTTACAGAGTCACAATCATTATGCATCCTTACAACATATTTAAAAGTCATATTCATCATTGAACTACTTCAATTGGGTTATTAGTTCACGAATCTAAAATTTTTGGAAGTCCCTTGTAACAAAATAGTAGTAATTTTCCGCGATTTTTAAGAACATGTTAATGAGCTTTATTTGAGTTTATTCTACTTGTATTGGGTCATAAAAATTTCAGTTTAATAAAAAAAATTACCCCATATCATGTTCTCTTTATTAGGTTAGGCATTTGGTAGGTTAACTACCTCACTAGTTCTTGAATTTCCAGTTTTTACAGTAGTAATTTTCTGCTATTTTTTAGCACGTGTTAATAGGGGTATTTTGGAGTGATTCAACTTGGAATGGAGTCCTAATAAATCTTAATTAATTAAAAAAAATTATCTTCACATTTTCATTTGATTTACTTGAGCATTCGGCAAGTTATCTCCTCCTGTAGAAAAACAGGACCTCCTGTAGCATCTCCTATAGCAAAACACCTCCTATAGCACGTGTAAACTTGACCAGATTTGATCCAAAAGCTTGGTTTTTGTCTCTTAGGCTTGACTCATGACCCCTAAGCTTTGAATCCATGATTGAAGAATACCAAATACCACTCTAGACCCACCTTTCCTTCACTGCAAGTACAAATCTACAATTAGAATTAGAAGACAAATTTCCACATTTGAATAACAATCAATGCTTTCTTATGAAATGTACATGGATTTTATTACTAAATCTAGGTTTCCTTGAATAGTATGATAAAAAGGGTGATTCATCAATTCAAAGTAGATTAGACTTGATTCTTAAATTCATGCTTACTTAAGGTTTCAGTTACAAGCATTATTGTTGAAAAGATCAAATTTCCTTTTTCAAAAAAACATTCCACATTCTGCGATTAGAGTATTAATTTACATTTTACAAGTAGACTAAGGTTTCCATTTTTGCAATTAGGTTAGTGTTTGATTTCATGATATTCACTTCATTGCATCAGGTCAACAAAAGAATGACACATTTCATGTTGCACATACAATGTCAACACCTCTTAAGTTTGTACAAACTCTGGTTTGATAATTTAAGTTGGTAACCTTGGGAGTTGCAACATTTATCTTTCAATACTAGGGCTCATCACCTGCTACACAAAAAATGAGAAATACCTGAAAAACATGATTGCAATCATGTTTTTTTCATGTATTTCTTATTTTTAGTGTAGCAGGGTCCATTGAAAGTATGCAACATGGGTACTCCTTGGATAAGGAATTAAATTTTGCATCCAATGAGTGCTCTCACTCGAAATTTGAGTAAAACCCTAAGGAGATAATTTGAAAAATTGAGTTGAAAAAGTAGTTTTTTCTTTTTTCACTCTAAAATTTGATGATGTAATCTAATCTTATTTTATTATTTCCACTATTATTCTATAATATTCATTAAGAGGTCCATTTTAGACCTCAAAATTTCTCTAATGTCGGATTTACCAAGACCCTTGCCACTTTCATGTCAGTCGAATGTAGGAAAAACAAGTTGACATCCAAACATCAACCCAAAAGGTTTTCGATGGTTGTGAGGGCTTGCTTAGACCAGAAATGTAATACTAATGCTAGAATAAATATCTAGATTGGGGAAATATCAATATGCTCCATCATAGGATAGAAAATGGTAGTCCATTTTTTTAAAAGGGGAAGAGTTGATGAACCGTGTTTTCCTCAATACCCACTAAACCTCTGCTAAAGAAATAAAAACGAAAGAAAACCACCCTCTAACTAGTTATTTAATCATAGGAAACTTGGTGAAGCGTCCTCCCCACTCTTTTTCCACCCATTCATCATGTGTTTTTCCACTGAATCACCTCTCGTGGGCACATTCCACAAATGTTAATATGTGAGACACCTAATGTAGTCTAATATTCACTCCAATGTTATATATCTAGATAAAAATAGCACATAAACATAAGAAAAGATAGGTCAATGACTAGATAATAAGCCACTTCAAGGGGAAAACCTCTCTTTACATCACATAAATGAACAATTTTTAGATGATTCAAATGCCAAGACATCCTTGGTATGTGTAGGAGTATAAAGGATCAAAATATAATTAGGGCCTACATAACAATAATAATGTAAGGGCACAACAGTAACAATAGTGGGCTTATATGGGGAACAATAATAATAATATGGGGCTACACTAATATTACAGGGAACTAATATGCCCCTCTCCTTCAAAAAATTATTGTCCTCAATGTTTGAGTAGTTTTGGATGCTTCTATATCAAATAATCATTCTCCCATTTGAAATCTTCAGTAGATAAGTTCTTCCACTTAATGAGATACTCTAAAATTGATCGATTCCATAGCTATCAAGTTCTTCAGGCTCCAATATGATTTTCCTTCCTCATCAAGTTCTAGCAATATAGTTTGTACTGGAATCTTGTCACCAATAACCTTATTTAAGCATGAAACATGAAAAATTGGTTGTACTTGTGAAGATGCAGACAACTCCAATTTATATGCCATAGTACCAATATTTTGCAACGCTTTATAAGGGCCATAGTACTTGGGTTATAATTTATTATCCTTCTTGACTTGCTTGAGGTACATTTGTTTATATGGTTATAGCCGTAAAAATACCCAATCACCTACTTTAAAAATTATTTCACTGTGACGCTAATCTGATTATTGTTTCATTTAGTTTTGCGCCAAAGTTGGGTTATCCTTTGAAAGTTGGAGAACTTGTTCTTGATGGTTGATGTAATATTCCACTCATTCAACCATGGAATTGTCTCTTAGAGACAATGTGATGGGCGGTGGAGGATATCCATAAAGTGCTATAAATGGGGTCATTTTTCTATAGCATGGAAGGAAGTTGTCATACCACCATTCTGCCAGAGGTAACCACTTGACCCATTGTGTTTTTTTATCATATACAAAGCAACAAAGATATATTTCCAAGCATTTTTTCACTATCTCATTTTACCCATCAGATTGAGGATGATAAGATGAGATATGAGCCATTTGAGTACAAAGACAAGAAAATAATTGTCCAAAACTTTCCAGTGAAAATGGGATCTACGTCACTTACAATAATCTTTGGGTTCCCACGTAGTCTTTTAATTTTTTCCATACGTGCAATAATGATTGTGCTAGCTTTCAATGTGTAGGTTTTAACCCTGTACAGAAATTGATTGCATATGAATTCTAAAAATAGAAAATAAGCAATGGCGAGAACAGAAAACATAAAATAGATATATACAGTTATTTTCCCCTGGATCCCAAAACCAGGACTACTAGATTGATTTTTCATTATGTTCCTTTCAATGTTACAATACATATATATACATGTCGAAGAATTCATAAACCCCAATCAATTAACCCTGGATTATAACATAATTGTAGTTCCCTTGATCGAATCTACAAAATACTGGGCAAAAAATCATCATGTCAAAACCCATGCACAAAACCATAGGTAGGTCCACCCACCTAATAAAGGATCCAAAAACAATTTCTCAGGGCGCTGTTGTAGACCCTGTGCAATGGGGATACCACCCACTTGCTATGTCCAATGCAATGAATAGGAGGTGCTATCCCCTCCCTGCCCCGTGCATAAGACTAGTTGTGGAAAGAATATAATAGACACCGAACATTCTCCCAATTGTTGTTTTCTTTTCCACACAGATGATCACATGAGATATTAGTCATTAGTCTAGCCTTGCAATGTCCATTGTTTCTCTACACCAATAAAAATGTTTGAGTGCTCACAGACATCGTCAATGCATCTGCAAAATTCTTCAAAGTGTCCACCTTTACCAGCAACACATTTTTATCCTCAACCATATCCCTCACAAAGTGATACTGAACATCAATGTACTTTGTCTTTGAATGATAAGCATGGTTCCTTGCGAAGAAAATTTCACTTGGATGTCAGAGTCTATCCTTATATCTTTTTGTACTAACCCCATACTTGAACACAATCTCTGCAACCAAACTACTTCCTTGCTTGCACGAGTGCCTGCCATGTATTCGGCCTCTTAGTTGAAACTGCCACTACAAACTATCTCTTTCTCATCCAACTGACTTCACCTCCAAATAGGTTAAACACATACCCACATGTAGATCTTCTCTGATACATATCTCTAGCCCACTCTGAATCAATAAATCCATAGATGTCCAAAACTCTGTCCAATCTTGGTCTTCCTTGGTAGCACAGACCATAATCACTAGTGCCACGCAAATACCTAAAAACCCACTTCACTATTTTCTAATTCTCCTTCCCTAGTTTTGACATAAACATGCTCAATACTCCCACTACATGTGCAATGTTTGTTCTAGTATAGACCATTGCATACATCACGCTACCAGTTGAACTTGTGTATGGAACATGGGACATGTCATCTTCCTCTTCTTGTGTCTTATGACACTTTTCTGTAGATAACTTTACACTTACTTGAATAGGAACCTTCACCAGTTTATTATCCTGCATATTAAACCTCTGTAGTATTGTCTCAACATACTACTTCTCATTTAACCAGAGCTTCCTCTTTGCCTGATCTTATTTAATTTCCATTCCAAAAATATAGTTTGCAGCACCAAGATCCTTCATGTTGAATTTGGATGACAATCGGGACTTCAAATCATGGATAATTTCTTTGTCATTTCCAGTCAACAACATATCATCCACATACAACACCAGATAAAAAACACGTCCACCAATTAATTTAAAATACACACAGTGATATGCTTTTCTTCTGGTAAAGCCAATTCCCCATATATATGTATAAAATTTCTGATACCACATCCTTGGTGACTATTTTAACCCATATAGAGATTTTTTTTTACTTGCATACTAATTCTTCCTTACCATCCACCGCAAAGTATTCAGGTTGCTTCATGTATATCTCTTCTTCTAGATCCCTTTAAAAAAATGTTGTCTTCACATCCATTTTTTCCACCTCAAAATCAAAATTAGTAGCAATAGATAAAAGTAATCTAATAGAAGCTACCTTGGCAATAGGAGAAAAAATATAACCAAAATCAATTCCTTGCACCTGAGAATAACCTTTTGCTACTAACCGAGATTTTTATTTCTCCACCTTTCCTTCTTTGTTCATCTCCTTCTTGAACACCCATTTGCTTCCAATGGATATCCTTCTAGCTGGCAACTCCACTAGATCCCAAGCCTCATTTTTATCCAAAAATGTCATTTCATCAACCTTGTCCTCTTTTTAGAGTTTACCATCCTATGAATCTACTGCCTCCCTGACAGTTTTGGGTCATCATTAGTAATTTATAAAATTTGAACAAAAAAAAGATGGATTATACCTTTTTGGATGCCTTCTTTCTCGAACTGATCTTCTTATAGTTGGAGTTTGTGGCTCTTCATTTTCTGATTCTTGTTTTGTTGTAGAGTTTGATTCTTCCTCCTTTAGCTTAAACTATATCTTCCCAATTTCCTTTGGTAGGACTTCATGTTTAATAACATATTTCACCTCTCTAAACACCACATCTTGGTTGTACACAACCTTCTTTTTTTATGAGTTCCAAATTTTATAACCTTTTAAACCAAGCTTATACCCAATAAAAATGAACCTTTCAGATTTACTATCCAACTTGGTTCTTTTCTCCTTTGGAACATGTACATATGCACCACAACCAAATACCCTCATATGTGAAAGAGAGGGTTTCTTACCAGTCCATACCTCATGTGGAGTCTTATCCTCCAATGTTGATGAAGGCGATCTATTAACCAGGTAACATGCAGTCTCCACTGCCTCTACCCAAAATTCTTGTCCTAACCCGATAACACTGAGCATGATTCTTTCCTTTTCTATCGGAATTTTGATCATTCTTTCTACAACTTTGTTTTTCTAAGGTGTGTATGGAGTAGTCTTATGTAATTCTATACCACACATCTTACAAAACTCTCCACCATTATCTGGCCTCAACACCTTCATCTTTTTCTCTGTCTGGTTTTCCACCAGATCCTTAAATTCTTTGAACCTGTCAAAGACTTCAGATTTCTTCTTGAGGAAATATATCCATGTATTCCTTGAGAAGTCATCTATAAATGATACATAGTACATAGACTTACCTAGTGATGGAACCGACGGAGGCCCAAACACATCACTATGCCCAATTTCTAATATCCCTTTCGCCCTCTTAGCATTAGAGGGGAAACTCACCCGATTTTTCTTCCCATATACACAATGTTCATAGAAATCTAAATCCAAAGATAAATTAGACATACCTTCTACCATACCATTACTATGAAGTATTCTAAGGCCCTTATCTCCAATATGTCTAAGCCTTTGATGCCATAGCATGGTCTTTTCTCCAGAGACCACTAGATTTTCTACTCCACTTTCAGGAACCACAAAACTGTTGCACCCATCAATAAAAGTACTACCCATAAGCTTGTACAAAGTTCCAATTTGAACTTCTTGCATCAATACCAGTGCTCCCTATACCATCTTGCAGGTATCTTTCTCGAACACTATTTTTACACCTGCATCATCCATCTTTCTTACAGAAATCAGATTTTTGGCCAATGTAGGAATAAGTAGAACACCCAGAAGTGTTATAATCCTTCCACCTTGCATCTTCATCTTGACTTTTAAGTGTCTAACAATTCTAGCATTCCTTTCATCCCCTAAGAATACATCACCACCATCATATTTCTCATACTCACAGAGCCACTCCCTATGGGGAGTGAAGTGAAAGGATGCACTTGAGTCAATCAGCCATGCCTCATGATCTACATGTGTACTTAAAGAAGAACCCAAGTACACATCCCCACCTTCATCTAAGGCAGTTTTTTCCTCTGTAGAAGGAGCATCATCAGATCCATTTCATTTCTCATGAGATTTAGATCTACATTCCTTTTTTAACTGCCCTTCCTTTCTGCATATCTAGCATAACTTTATAGGTTCTCCTAGAGATTTATATCTCCCTCTAGATTTAGATCTCCCACTCGAGAACTTATTTTTGTTTCTGTTCTGGGACCATCCTCATATACACAAGGCATCTCCATTCCAACCCTCCATATTTTTTCGTCTCATCTCCTCTGACAATAAGGATGAGACTATTTCATCAAACTTCCAGGTAGTTTTATTGCTACCTATTGCAGCAACCAGACTATCCCATGAATCTACTAGAGAACATAGAAAATGGATGCACTTATCTTCATCTAAAAATTTAATATAAAGAGATAAAAACTAGCTTACCACATTATTAAAGGTGTTCAGATGCTCTATTACAGAGTCCCCATCCTTTATCCTTAGGTTATATATCTTTTCTCATAGGAACATTTTGTTCACCAGAGACTTAGATTGGTACAAAGTTCCTAACTTGTTCCACAAATCCTTCACCGTAGCTTCCCCTAATACATTCAATGATATTGAATCTGACATACACAACTGTATTGTGCTCTTTTCTTTCTGATCCAACTTCGCCTAGTCTTCATCTAACATTAGCGTTGGTTTAGTACCCATATCTACTATGATACATTGATCTCTATCCACCAACAAATCCTCCTTCTTGAGTTTCCATAACCCAAAAATCTGACCATTAGATTTTTGATCTGTATCTTTCCACTACTCGCCATCTTCTTTCACCACAAGAATTGGTCCTGTAGATCTCCCATTGAGAAGGGTCTACCACAAGCCCGAGAAAAACCCCCCAGCACCAAAGCCATCCCCTTGAAGTCGAAACAACTTTGATACCAAATGTAGTTTTTAACCTCGTACAAAAATTACAATCATACAAATTCTAAAAATAGAAAATAAACAATGGAAAGAACACAAACCATAAAACAAATATATACAAAGATTTTCCCTTGGATCCCAAAAAGGGACTACCAAATTGATTTTTCATTATGTTCCTTTCAATGCTACAATACATATATATACATGTCGAAGCATTCATAAACCCCAATCCATTAATCCTAGATTAGAACATAACCATGGTTCCCTTAACTAGATCTACAAAATACCATGGGCATAAAACCATCATGCCCAAAACCATGTGCAAAACCCATGCACAAAACCATAGGTAGGTCCACCCACCTAATATAGTGTCCAGAAAAAATTTCCCAGGGTGTTTCCCTAGATCTTGTGTTGAAACTCCCCAATAGGGGGGCTACACCCATCGTAATGAGCAGTGGGATCTATTCCCCCCCCCCCCCCTTGCGCATGGGACTATTCATTGAAATAATATAACACACACCCAATAGAAAGAATGATATAGTGCACAAAAGTGTGCATACTTGGTAATTCTATCAACTACCACCATAATGGAATTGTTTCCTTTAGACTTGGGTAGATATGTGATAAAATCCATTAAAACATCCTCCCAATGCTGACTTGGAATCACTAATGGTTGTAAAATACTGGGGTCTTAATTGTCTTGAATTTATTTTGTTTGCAAACCAAACATTCTACCACAAACTTCTGAATATCCAATTTAAGTTCATCCCCAAAAAAATCCTTCTTGACCCTATGTTAAGTTCTTAAAATTTTTGTGTTCCCTCCTATAGAAGAGGTGTTCAATTCCAAAAGTATTATTTGTTTGAGTTTGGAGTTATCACATAGATATAAGTGGTATTTGTACCACAATGAGTCATTTTTCCAAATAAATGCATCATATGCACTATAATCTAGTTGCAACTTTTGAATAAATGTCCACACTTCTTTTTCATTCTTCCATTCATCCCTTGCTTCATTTATCCACTCAATTGGATAATTGAAATGGCATATAGCAATTCCTCGACTTCCTCATACCTTCTTGAGAGTGCATATGCAACAACATTTTTCTTCCCTTTTTTGTAGATCATTTCAAAGTTATAACCCAACTTATTTGTGACATGTTTTTGCTTCTCTTCTAAAGATACTCTTTGTTCCAAGAAGTATTTAAGACTATCATGATATGTTTTTACCTTAAAGTTTCTTCTACTAGGGTAAGGGTGCCATTTTTAAGTGCATGTAATATTGCCAACATTTGCTTCTCATAAGTAGGTTTGTGTAAATTATTTCCCTTGATTGGATGACTTTCAAAAGTAATGGGTCTTCCTTCTTACAGTAAAATAGTATCAATGCCATTTCCCAAGGCATCACATTCCACAATAAAGTTTTTTGTGAAGTCTGGTGTAGCTAAGATTGGATTTTGACACATTACCTCTTTAAGATGTTCAAAGGCCTTAGTTTCTTCTCTAGTCCAAGGAAATTCATCTTTCTTCAATAATTTTGTTAGAGGTGTTTCTATTTTCCCATAATTATTAGCAAACTTGTGATAAGAACTTGTCAAGCCAAGAAATCCCCAAATATGGTTTAAGGTTGTGGGGATTTTCCATTCCTTTATGTATTTAACTTTGTTGGGGTCTACCTTAACACCCTCACGAGATATAAGATGACCCAAATATTCCACATCTTGTACCTCGAAGAAACAATTGGAGGGTTTTGCATATAATCATTTCTCCTTCAATAGTTTAAGCACCTTGTCAATGTGTTGAACATGATCTTTCCAAGACTTTTTCTAGATTAGTATATCATCAAAAAATACTAACACAAATTTTCTGAGGAAGGGTTTGAAAGTGGAATTCATCAAACCTTGAAATATAGAAAGTGCTTTACTAAGGCCGAAAGGCATGACCAATAATTCCTAATGACCTTGATGAGTTCTAAATGTTATTTTTGAACTGTCTTCTGTCTTCATTCTAATTTGATGATATCCTAAACAAAGATCTAGATTGTGAAGTAAATTGCTCCATGTAATTCATCCAACAATTCATGAATGACAGGAATGGGATATTTATCTTTAAGAGTGAGATTATAGAGATTTATATAATCTGGACACATATGCCATGATCCATCATTCTTGTGCACCAATACTACTAGAGAAGAGAAAGAAATTTTGGTAGGTCAAATTATATATGCCTCTAACATTTCTGCAACCATATGTTTAATTTCACTATTTTAGGCATAGGGATATCTGTAAGGTCTTATTTCTGGAGGAACATTTCCTGGAATCAAGTGAATAGCTGGATTATGATCACGAATAGGTGGGAAACCTTTGGTAGTCTCAAATACCTTGGAATGATTGCCAAGGACTCTTTGGAGATCTAGAGAAATGGATGCCTTTAGCGTTTCAACATCTAGTGCGCATAATTGTGAAATTACCCCTCATTGTTACTTTTACAAAATATTTTCCATACCATTAGAGTTCATTATCTTCCCAGTTTTCCCTGCAATAGCCCTTAATTCAGTTTATGTTATGAAACCAGCTTCAAGAAAGATAGAAAAGATAGATCAACGCCTTAGAATTCAGCCTCTTCGAGGGGGCAACCTCCTTCACATTACATAAATGAACAATTCTTGGATGATACAAATGACAAAACATCCTTTCTATATATAGGAGTCTAAGGAGTCACAATATAACCCAGCCGACCTAACAATAATAATATAAAGCCACAAAAATAACAATAGAGGGATTCTATGGGGGCACAGTAATAACAATATGGGGGAAATAGGGGCACAACAATATTAATAAGGGGTACAACTACCATAGTAATGGGGTAATCACTAGTATTATAGGGACCCAACAGGTATAGTGTTATGTGTATTATGCAGTCATTGTGTTGTGACATGCGTATTCATTGTGTTGTACTCTGTGTACGTATATGTATTATGTTGTAAAACAAGTGTAGGTATATGTGTTGTGTGGTACACTAAGTGTAGGTGTATGTGTTTTGTTGTATGCCACGTGTAGGTACATGTATTATGTTGTGTTGTATATCATGTGTGGGTGTAGGAGTGTGATTTACACTATGTATATGTGTACGTGGTTGAAGAGAAGGAACTAGGTGTTTGAAAGGTGTGGTAACTGATCTGGCGTGTGTATGGAAGGACAATGTAGAAGCAAAGAACAATTTGAAAGATAAGTATCAGTAATTTATTTCAGTTTTAATTATGCATGTGATATACGATTTTTATTTATGATGGATGCATGTGATTTATGATTCTGATTTATGATGGTTACATTTTGAGTTAATCAGATGAGATATGTTTATACATAATGATTTGATCAAAGAGTTAGTTTGACTTGTTGTGACAAGAAGTAAACAGAATTGCAAGTGGTCCTTATTGATGAGCTACCAATGAGGTATGATTCAAATTTATTTCAATTTATTTTGAATCTAATGGAAATTATGTGTTTGGTACAGGAAAGCATGGGAAATGCATGGTTGGGTGGTTGAAACTGACTACAATAATTAGCAGTAGCAGCAAGAAGAAATTGAAACACAAAACGGTATGTTGGTAAAGCGCTTCAGGAGCAAGGCCATTATGGGACACTGGTACCCAATAGTGTCCATTCATTTCCACGAGCATGCTATAACCGATATGATGGTTTTGAGACAAGGATATGCCTTGGTTTTTGGACCTTTCAATGAGAGGAAACCTACCAAGGGATGGATAACCTGAGGAACTGTGTAGCAAAGAAGGGGATGTCAGTGGAACTTGGAAGGTGTGTGATTGTACGTAAGGGGGTGACCAGATTTCCCGAGGGACTGTGTAGCAAAGTAGGGAAGGTCGAGGGATGGATTTACTTTGGTCATTAACATTACCAGATGGAATCAGAAGCACATTGGGAGTGTGCCCTAGAACAATGAACCAGTAATTGTTCACTGGGAGAACAAGTAGCGTGAGGATATAGCAATGGACATTGGATGTAGGTTTGACTTTGGTCGTAGATTTTGGACTTCCTGGGAAGGAGGTGAATCTTGGTATTACTTTGAGGGTGGAGGTGTGAGCCTTTGGATTCCCTTGTTGTGAAGGTAAGTATCATATCCTTTCATTTTTTATTAGAGCAAATGTGCATATGTATATATTTGTATTTTAATGTGAATATTGTATCGAGCTGGATTTATAAAGCTCCATGAATAGTATGTTTATTTGTTGGTTGAAGCAAATGTTCCAAAGTATATGTGGTTATTATTGTAAATATCGTAATGAGTTGTGTTATAAAGCTCCAGTAAGTGGTGAGTTTGTTATATTTCAGCAAAGGTCATTGTAAATACTGCAACGAGTTGGGTTATAAAGCTCCATGGATAGTATGTTTTGTTCTTAGCGATTTTACTGGTTGTAGGTGTCATAGAAGACCGAGGACGGTGTTCCCTCAAGGGGGAGGGGTTTATAACAACCCCTGGTTGATTTTCCATGTAAAAAAAATATAAGACAAAGGCCATGGGATACGTATTCCAAGTTGAATGGTGGGAAAAACATCCTACTGGGTGTCACTCTCAGTTTATTTATGGCTAAGGACATTGGAAAAGGAATTGGCAAAGGCAAAGAGGCAATAATTGGCATTTATTTATGAAAATAAAGTAAAATAGGAGAAATGGGAGATGAATGATCACAGATTTTCATGCAAGGAAAATTCAAGGAAAAATGAAGGAAAATGAAGAAAATAGAGGCCTCAATAATAAAAAAGCATATGAGTATCAATTCATGGCTTTTGACAGATGAAACTTTTGTCAGTTTAGTTTTGTAGGTCTCTTCTATTATCCCATTCTCTCATACTCTCGCACACTTAGAGCACTCTTGAAGCATGCTTGGAGCACTTTAGCATTCACTTGGATTAGAGAAAGAAGGAAAAGGAAAGCAGGAAAGGGCAAAGGAACAATTGGATCAGTGGCTACAACTAGATTGCTTTGTAACTAACAGGTTGCATGTGTGATTTCCTTGTTGATTTATGGATACATGGTATATGCACGTGATTATCTGGTTATGTGTTGTCATTGGCATGGAGGATTGCTTGGATTGATAGTGTTTTTAACCTTGCCCTGCCATTTCCTAGATATCCATGGCGTTGAGGATTTTTTCCACTTTATGGTTCTCTGGTTGGTGCTCATAATTCCTTATGGTTGTGGGTTGGAACAAACATTCTAGAAGCCCTGGAACATCTTGGGTTGAGTTACTAGTCCTGGATCCTAGGTTGGGAAAAACGCTTTGGAGCCCTT
>APFE031249209.1:0-14259 GCA_000404065.3 Pinus taeda
GATAGTACATCAAGGCAACAAAAAAAAAAGCGTAGATTGCGCTCCATTAATAGAGCATGCAGCGACATCCCCAAAATATTTAGAGGAATCTTACCAGTTGAAAAATCATCTTTCAAATTGGTGTAATCATGCTGAAGTAGCTATAAATGATTTAGGATGTCAAGCTGAAGAAATTATGTAGAATCTAAAGTTAATCCAAGACAATTTAACTTTAGATAGACAAGAAAAAAGTGAACGAAGAAAGAAAAGAGAACTTAAAAAGAAGAAACACTCCGCATTTAACTAATTTGAAAATTTAGGTTCATGGCAAGATTATCAAGAAAAAGAGTCAGAAGCTACAAGTTCTCAGTCTGTACAAAATACAAAAGTTTTCTCCTTTTCTGAAGGAGAGAAAATAATTAAAGAAGAAAAGAAATTTCATGATTTCAAAATAGGGAATATAAAGCTAGAAGAAGCAGCTAAGAAATTTCCAAGTTTTATCTGTCCCAGTCTAAACAAAGGACATGTTTTCCATTCTATACCAAAGTTTCCAAGAATAGAAGAAGATCAAATGGCATCAAACAACAATGGTTACAATTTAGGTTTAGATCATTCAAATAACCCTAAATATTCAATTCGGGTTTGGATTGGTGCTCAATGGCAAATGCAGATAACAACCAAATTAGATAATGCTGCAATCCTTAATTTGGCAGAAAAAAGAATGATAGGAATAGTTTATATCTGGTGGAAAGGGCCATCTCAGAATGAAGGAGAGGAAGTCATAAAAGCTGGTCTACCAGTTTTTGGACAATTGCTCAGGACACGGTCGCCTTATACTTTCCAAGGTCTTTTGAGAATTGCAGAACTGTCCTCAGACAAGTGGCCCAACATGCTTCTATATTAAATCAAGCAAACTTGTACATACCAAGTGAACAACATAAAACGAGAGCACAAATGAATGTGTCTGCTTATGAAATCAAACACTTATTTATAGACCAGAGAAGTCTCTTCGGACCTAAAGTCCAGATTTCAAAATTAACCTAAGAATCTATGATGATTGAGGGTCTTGTTGGGATTCGTACCCACATAGTGTCTACTCAACCTTTCTTTTACAAAAGCAAATCTATCTTTTATAAAATCAAATATTCTTATGTACAAATTCTTAATCACTATGACTTTAGTCACAGACGCATGGGTCTATTCTACAGTCATTGCAAGTCATATCTGCCTCTGCTGCCTTTTTTCGTTCTAGAGCCTCTAGAATATATTCGATGTTCATTTATTCTAGAATCGGGTCCGTTTGAGCATCTTCGTACCAGGGTGGTGGATGGGATGTTGGTGGATGAGCATCTTTGGCGCTGGATGACTGTCCAATTTCTTTCTTGTCTTTTGCTTTTGCTTTTCCCATCATTTCATATATTTCTTTTTTGCATAAAGCATCTGCATGTGCTAAGCTGTCAACTTCAAAGCTTTGAATCCAGTTTTTATCAGCACTTAGATGCCTGACATGACTAAAAGGAAATTCGATACTTGTTAGATCAGAAAACTCAATTTCTTGATCGATTGACTGCCTTATCCATTGTATGCATTTCAAATTTAGATATTTTCTTTGAAGCCAATGATTATCAAATATTACATGACTACAACTTCTTGAAGTTAACAATAAATAGATTAAACACACAGTGTCATCATCCCAATTTCCTTAACAAATTATTAATGTGATTAAGGATTTGACATCGATAATAAATCTGATTATTTTTTCTTTCCAGATTATTTTTTCTGCTTCTTTTCTTATGGCCCTTTTATGGGGCAATGCTTTTTCTGGAAAAATTTTGTACTAGTCAGAAAACTCTTGAATTAATTTTTTATTATGAACCACTCTGAAAGCTCTTGTTCTTGTATCTGAATTTTCCCATAGCTGATCAAATGGGTTAAATGAAATATCATCTGTTAACCCAATGGTTTCCCGAGGTGTAGACTGTAATCTTAAATATTTTAACGACCTTTCAATGCATTGAGATATTCTGGTCTCCTTCTTTTTTATACATCTACCATCCTTAATGATCTAGTTTGGAAGGGTTTCAATAATATTGAATAAAAGGAAACTGTCATCTCCTTTATAGTCATCTTGCTAACTTTGATGAAAAGCTTGATTTATTGCTTCCCACAAATTTGAAATTTTTACGGAAGTGAGCCATTTGCGATCTCTTCTTGTATTGGAATTTGACCTTCATCTAAAAACTTTGCTAAGTTATAAATTCCCATTCCGAAATCAACACATCGAACTAGTTGGTAGTAGTTGATGGTTTTCAAAACTTTCATGATTTGTGGTGTCCAAGGAATGGACCACATATTGGTGAGGGCTCTAATAAGATTTTGACCTTCATCCCTTCACATGGATAGATTTTGCATAGTTCTGTACTAATGCCCAATTGAGGGCAAATGTTTTTTGTTTTGTATCCTCTGATTTGATTTATCCATTCATTTCTTCTGATTCTCATTCCTACCATCTTTTTAATTTCGGTTACAAGCTTGGGTAGTTGTTGCTCTAGCTGTTGAAGTCTTTTAGCCAATGTTAATTGGTTGTCTTCTTGGCGCCGGATGAACATTTTGTTCATTTCTCTTGTTGGCACATCGGCTAACCAATTTGAGTTTCTTGGTATCCATTGAATTTCGAATTCATATTGTTGGAGCCAAATTTTCCATGATAATAACATGCCCCTAGCCATTTGCCTTCCAATTTTTGCATTTAGGAAAAATTGAAAATTTTTGCAATCAGTTCTGATGATAAATTTGACAGGTGCCAAATATAACTCAAATTTTTGGATTCCATTAAATATAGCGAGGGTCTCTTTTTCTGCCGTGAAATATTCTTCTGGCTTGGAGAAAACTCACCTAATTTATAGGCGCAGATCTGTTCTTCTGGATTTTCTTCTTTTTCAAGTAATACTGCTCCCCAGTATTCGTCTGATGCATAAATTTGTAGGATTAATTGCCCTACACCAGGAGGTTTGAGCTTTGGTAAGCTCTGTGGTTCCTTTTTTAACTTTTGAACAACTGCAGTTGCTACTGCACTCCACCCGCCATTCAGATGTTTTCTAATGGCCTTTGTTTTTCAGAAAGCTTAGGAATGAACTTATGTACATAATTCAGAATTCCTAAAAACCTTTGGATTTGGTTTTTATCTTGTAATTAATTTGGGAAACTTGTTATTTTCTGAACTATGTGGGGCTGCATTTGAATTTGTCCATTGCTTACAATGATTCCTAGAAACTCAATAGTTTCTTTGAACAAATCTATCTTTTTATCAGATAACACAATTCCACGGGCTTCTAGTTCCTTGATGAAAATATATAAATGGAGAATGTGTTCATCAATATTCTCTATGTGAATTAGAATGTCATATATGTATACTATTATGAGATCATACCTGCTGAAAATGATGTCCATCCTTCGCTGAAAGAAAGTAGGTGCATTTTTAGACCGAAAGGAACTACATTCCATTGAAAGAAATCGGCTGGGCATGAAAATGCCGATCTTCTGGTCTAATCTATATCTGATAGTATCCACTCTTCATATCAAATTTTGAGAAGACTTTGGACTTTTGTATTTTTTGCATTATTACTTCTTGTCGCGGTAGTGGATATTTGAAATCCTTTGTGATTGTATTAAGTGGCTTATAATTGATCACCATTCTTGCTTTTCCTCGAACAACTTCTACATGATTTCTTACAATGAAAGTAGAGCATGAATATTGGGAGTTTGATTCTTCAATCAAATTAAGTTTAAGAAGCTATGTTACCTGGGATTTCATTTCTTACTCATCTTGAGGTGTGCATGGGATAACACCTCCTTGTACTCCATTATCGTGGAGCATTTCAATGTCTTGCATAGAACTTTCTTTATCCCAAAATTCTTGGGGATTGCTGGAATAGAAATGGAGTAGTTTCTTTTGAATTTATTTTTGTTCTTATGACCATCGTTCTTCTCTGATAGCTTTATTAAGATGCTGTTGTTTCTCTTTTATTTCATAGGTTTGCAAAACTTCTTGCCAATCATTGCTATCTTTTTTTGATTTTCTTTCTTTTGGTTTTTTGTTGACTTTTTTGTTCTTTACCTCAGAATTTGCTAATGAAATTCTATTTAAAACAACTGCCTTTTTCTTTATATTGCATGTTATTTTATATTTAGCTATTGTCATTGGGAGGACTGATGTTATGAAGGGCATTCCCAGTATTAGACTACTTGACTGAACATAATATTGAATTGCAGAGATCTTTATAATGCTCCCCCCCACCTTCATAGGAATATTATTTACATAATGGGTCAAAGTTACATTACTACCAATGGATTCTGAATTGATGATATTTCTTAATGGTTTCCATGAGGATTTGAACAAACTTGGCCAGGCCAAATTATTTGATCCTCCTGAATCAATGAAGGCATCTACCTCATCCCAATCTTTTCCTAACTGTAATTCTACTGTTATATACAACAAATCATTTGCTTTGACAATTTTATTCATCAAATTTGTTTCTACTTCTGAATCTATTGTGGAGTAGATTGAAAGCTTGTAGAATAGTCAATATTTTTCGGTATGGGACATAAACTTGGAATTTTTTAGTAAATGTCACTCACCTTTTCCTTTCCTTTGATTTTTGTATGTTTCACAAATTATTCGTTGTCCTCTGATATTTCTAAGATGTCATCTGTTTCAGTGAACTCTGAAATTCTAGTTTCATCTATGGTTTCTGATTCATACTCTGTCTCACAATCTGAATTAAAACAGATATTCATTTTTTGACTTGCCTTGATATTGACTTCTTCCTCTAAATCTTCAGCTTCAGATAAAACATAAACATTAGAGCATTCATCTTCACTATCAACGATAGACCAATTATCTATGAAATCATCCATTTCCATACATTTTTTTAGTTTAGATGATGCATTTTTAGGACATTTAGCAGCAAAGTGTCCTTTTTTCTTACAAATAAAGAAACATTCATCTTTGACTGGAGCATTTCTTCTTTTGATGTATCTATACTTCGGAAATGGTTTTCTTGGATTTCCTGGTTTCTTTATTCTGTATTTCCCATAATATCTTTTCTTATGATGTCACTTTTTAAGAGGAGTCCATGGGAGTATTTCTTTACAACAGCCTTGTGATGGTTTAATAGTGTTTTCTTGAGCATTCTTCTACCAACAGAGATATTTCAATTTTTGTTTACAATGATTTATCAGACCTACCCAATAAAGAGCCTGCAGATTTTTACCCTTTTCTTCAAGATCTTTCATTACCAAGTCAGCTATGTTATGTGGAAGTTTTGACAAGAATGTGACTTTAGTCATTAAATCATTAGTTAATTATGAGGTTATTACTAACCTGAAATATTCTCTGGAAAACTCTTCTAAATTCTTTGCATCTTTTAATTCCATTTTGGCCAAATCAACCATAGCCTGTTTTTTTGAATCCTTTGGTTCTATATAGAACTGTGTTCTGAGTAATTGTTCAAAAACTGGTAGACTAGATTTTATGACTTCCTCTCTTTCATTCTGAGATGGCCCTTGCCACCAGATATAAACTATTCTTTCGTTCTTTTTTCTGCCAAATTAAAGTTTGCAGCATTATCTAATTTGGCTGTTATTTGCATTTGCTATAAAGCACCAATCCAAACCCGAATTGAATCTTCAGGGTTATTTGAATGATCTAAATCTAAAATGTAACCGTCGCTGTTTGATGCCATTAGATCTTGTTCTATTCTTGGAAACTTTGGTACAGAATGGAAAACATGTGCTTTGTTTAGAGGGGGACAGATAAAGCTTGCAAATTTCTTAGCTACTTCTTCTAGCTTTATATTCCCTGTTTTGAAATCATGAAATTTCTTTTCTTCTTTAATTATTTTCTCTCCTTCAGAAAAAGAGAAAACTTCTGTATTTTGTACAGACTGAGAGCTTGTAGCTTCTGACTCTTTTTCTTGATAATATTACCATGAACCTAAATTTTCAAATCTGTTAAATGCAGATTGTTTCTTCTTTTTAATTTCTCTTTTCTTTCTTCGTTCACTTTTTTCTTGTCTATCTAAAGTTAAATTGTCTTGGATTAACTTTAGATTCTGTATAATTTCTTCGGCTTGACATCCTAAATCATCTATAGCTACTTCAACATGATTACACCAATTTGAAAGATGATTTGTCAACTGGTAAGATTCCTCTAAATCTTTTGGGGATGTCGCTGCGTGCTCTATTAATGGAACACAATCTGCTCTTGTTTTTGGTTGCCTTGATGTACTATCACTGGAAATGCAATATTTGGTTTTGGTTGGCCATTTTCCACCTTTGTGAAACCTCGTATTTTGAAATTGCCATTCTTCCGCTGGGGGTATGGAGGATGTACTTGTAGTCCTGAAAGCATTTTAATTTATAGAGTCTGCTAATGACCTATAACCTTTCGGTAAGAACTGCTTTTGTTCTTTAAATACCACCCCTTTAAATCTGAAGGCTTTAGCCATGAAAGGTTTTTCCTCTGGAATGATCAGACGATTGATGTTCTCAGACCTATGTGAATGACTGCTACTGGGTCGACTTGACCTTTCTGAGTCTACCAGGTTTTGTGGGATATGTATTGATAACCCGGGTTGTTGAAAGATGGGTTGTTCCATATGATCTAAGTGTGAAGGAACTATTTGAATCCTTCCTTCTGATGAAACTATCCTCTGTGGACGTGTTTCTTTCTTTACCTCCTTGTTGGCTGCCATATACTCGAAGTACCAATTTTCAGGCAGTCCTACTTCCTCATATGTTACTCCTTGGGCATCTGCTGTAGCTAGACCTGTGGTAACACAATCTTTAAGTATGGGTTGTTTCATTTTGGGATGAGGTGTATTTGTCAATTGGAATGAGGCTTGCATAATAATAGACAAATATTTCGATTCTGGTAACATCCTTTGATGTTGTACTCCTACCATTAGCTTCCATGCATCTTTTAGATGCACATCAGATAGGCTCATTGTGTAATTTGGATAGATTGTACCATATTGACAGCTTGCAATAAGATTTCTAGTTATAGACCCAATTTTAGCTTGTTCGTAGTCTAGATGTCTTGAGTTGAAAAGTTCTGCTAAAACCAGAGCATTTATTCCATTTCGAAATAATAGAACTGTTATCACTTTAAAAAAAGATATGATATATGTAAATTTTCATCCTAGCCCGATGACAAAGGTCAGTGTTAGTCTATGTTGTTTTCATATTTTTTTTCCCTTAAAGTCTGAAGTTTTAAGAGGTCATGAGTCAAGTATATTCCTATCTACCATTGGTTCTCCTTCATTCACCATTGTTTCATAGCCATGTGTCATTTTGTTATCCACTACCAAGCCTTTTGGTAATTGCTTAGCGCATGCATACTTTTAAAGTGTTTTCGTAGCGCTTTTATTTGTTTAGTAGTTTCGCAGCGCAAACCTTATTAGTAGTTTCGCAGCGCATTATTCAAATTTCAAACTAACCGCGCTGCGAAATCAGGGATTCGTGCATTTCGCAGTGAATCTTTCCCGAAATGTCAAATCCGTTAGGTGAATCACAGGCTGTGTCATCTCATGTCAGTTAATGTACTCCTCTTATCACGTTCCACCACCCATCGCCATTATCACCACCATTAGATTTGTTGATACGCACGAATCACCATTTCCAAGAAAGTCCACCTTGCACAAATCTTAATGATGATTGTAAGCCTTGCATGAATAACAAATTTGCAAGATTGCAATTTGAAAGATTACAAACGGCAAGATTTCAATTTCAAATACAAGTACAATCAAGCGAGGCAGTAAAATCAAGTGAGGCAACAAATTCAAGCGAGGCAGAATTTTAAAAGAAACTGAGTTACAATTCAAACCGGAGCTAGTATTCCTTGTTTGCAAATATTTAAGATTTCATGGAGAGATCAATGGAGAAAAAAGAACACAGATCCGGCAAATGTCTAAGGAATGAGCCTGAAGGCCTGGATATAGCACTAAGGAATAAAGAGGTGGTGAAGGCATTCAAAAAAGCCGGGTGCTGGAATTTTTGCAAGAAGTTACAAGGAGGGCATGCACAAGTAACCAAAGAATTTGCGCTTAATTTTAGAGGTTTAAATTCAAAGGTAGCTATGATAGAATTGTAGGTCTCACCAGAGATGATATCCACTGTGACAGAGATTCCACGAGGACAAAAGAACTGGTTCAAAAATTTCAAATTTGACATGAATCCTTGCAAGGAGTTTTTAAAGAAGGAGTTTGTAAAACCAGATTTAGGTAAGTCAGTGCCCAGGAGCTATGTCAAAGAGTCTTATGCACATTTACTCACCTGCATACAAAAATACTTGACTTGCGAAGGAAGGTATAACAAGGTGTATTCGTACCATTTCAAGCTCCTTTTGCATTTCACAGGGAAGGTTTCCATTGATCTACCTTTTTATCTATGCCGTAGTCTGAGTAAGATGTGTGACAAAGTACAATTGAGGAAAGAAGCTTTTGAAACTTCTCTGTTTCATCATGGCTTGATTAAACTATTGGTCTTACATGAGCTTCAAAAGGTAGGCAAATATTGGAATTGATTTATTTTTATGGCTGGTTTCAAAAGCCAGACTGGCCTCATTCCTCTACCTGCAAGAGATCTCACAATAGCGGATCTCCAAACAGAAGCAAGAGCTAAAAGATTTCCAAAATTAAAAGCAAAGAAACAAGTGAGAGAGCCAGTACAACCACTGATCATTCAAGACACACCTCAGCAATCAACTAAGGAAAAAGCTCATGTTAAAAAGATTGTACCTGAAGCAAGCACAGCTGAAGTAGTCTCAAGGAGAAAAACAAGAAGTCAGATGGCTGAAGAAAAAGGTAAAGCAGTAGCGGTTGAAGAAAGTCCAGTTTCAAAGAGAAATCTAAATGATTTATTGCAGGCTATTGAATTTGAGGAGTCCCTACTAGTTCAAGATGAATTGATGCAATCAGATAAAGAGAGTACAAAGAAAACCAAAGCCTCAAAAAAGCTTAAATTTGACGAGCAAGTTCAACAATTTGTTTTCAAATCCAGGAGACCTATAACAAGGAGATTTCAGCAAGTACAGGAGGCACCACCAAGAACAAAGGAAACAGGGGAAGAGATACAACGCCAACAAAGAAAGGACACAAGCAAAACAGTCGCCACATCCAAAGAAGACAATATAGTAGACTTGAAAAGAAAATTGGAATAAGCTAACCATGAGATTGCCAGACTGAAGAAAGCTGCTAGAAGACATGCCATCATACAAGCTAATTATTACAGAATTAAAACCTTATGGGAAGAGAATGCAGCTGTAGAGGTGGTTAACTGTAATACTCAATTTCATACTTGGACAGTGCCGGAAATTAAAGAAGCAAAGTTCATCAGAATGATTAATATGCAATTGAGAGCTGGGAACAAGATTATGAAGAAACAAATAGAAGATCTAAAGGCACAGTTAAACCAGCTAAAGGAACTTTCTAAATGAAATCACATTTCAAGTAAGAGTATGTTTTGAATTTTGATGAGTTTGCTTGGTCTCATCTTCTTGAAGAATTCTAAATGTCCATTCAGTTTTGGAAAATCTAAAGGAAGTTTTGACAACAAAGTGTTCGATTAATAAAATTTTTGGGTTGAGAACTATGTCTTTTAAACAGCTCAGCAGTTTCGCAGCGTGCTACGAAACTGCTGAAGTTGATGATTAAGGCTCAGCAGTTTCGTAGCGCGCTACGAAACTGATGAAGCTAAAGGTTCCAATAAAAATCAACCAATTTTGAAACAGAAGCAGGAAAATTTTGAGGAACAAATATATGCAAGGAGACATTTGAAGCTGCAGAAATCAATCAGATTAAGACAGATGGAGAAATATGGTTTGGATCCAAATTTGAATTTTGTCATAAAGTGAGCAGTTTAAGCACGGTTCAGATATGTTAAGACAGCCTGAATGCGTTTTTTGTTTTAAAAAGTAGTGGACAACACATCAATGGACATGGCCACCTGTCACGTTTTGGAAAGCAAAGATGAAAGACCTGCTTCTGTGATTCGAAAACCATAAGACCGAGGAGCAAGGGTAGTTTCCTATATTTCAGGACATTGGAGAGGATATGGCATATAAGACCAGCGTGGAGCATTGAACACCCATCCCAGCCAAACTGAAAGAGGACCAGATGTCAAAGAATGAGAATGATCCTAATCAAAGCTATTGTTCGTGTAATATGAAGTTAGAGTCCTACTTGATTTAGATCTCTAAAAACTCTAGTTAATAGTTTATTGTATTTAATAAGTAGTTAAAGTTTAATAGGTGTCAATAATAGAAGTAGTTTTCGAGTTCCCCTCATGCATGAGGAGGAATCTCAATTAGACAGGAGAAGAACTCTATATATAGCTGGAGCAGCAATGTAAAAAAGGTTGGAAATTTTATGAAAAAGGCTGATATTTGGCTTATGTAAAACTCTGTTTTGATAATACATGTTTGGCTTTACTTCTCAGGATTCATGAGGGATTTTATGTTCAGAATATGTGATGTTGTCCTTTTCCTAATTCTTGCAGTGGTATGAATGTGTAATCACTTAAAATTCACTTGAGGTGCTCTAACTTCCTGTATGCATTCATAGACTGTGTGGTCCTATCTGAGTTGTTATGTTCTGAATATTTTAAATGCTGAATGCCCTGACTTCTATGTAAGGTTGAATTCATTTTCATATTGAGATGTGTTGACTCCATAAGCCCAATGGATAGTTGTTAAAGTGGTTTCCACCATTCATATTCTTACAGTTGTTTCACAAGAGTTAGCCATCTTAACTATAATCAAAATCATTAACCCCTTTTTGAGAGAGCCCTCTCAGGTTGAGGAGGCTAAGCCTCAGCCTAAAGTAGGTTTGAAATAGTTACTTAAAGTCAACCTGATCAGCAGCCTATTAGGACCTGATTTTGAGATAACAGGAACTAAACCTAATCTAATGCCTCCAAAATGTATATATGCATATTTTTTGTTTTTTACATATTCTTTGAATTTCTCTAACTCTTTCCTATCTATCTATCTAATATATATATATGCACTAAAATAGTAGCTTTGTAATTTATATTTATATATATAAATATATTTTTTTTAATATGTATAGGTATATTTTTATTTATTTATTTTTTAAGTTTTTTTGGGTTCTTCTCCTTGGAAAATGGCTTATTTGGTGCATTGGTGATAGATCCTAGGTTCTAGTTAGTAAGTATCTTTGGGTGTTAAGATAATCATCTTCTCTCTACTCCATTCATAGAAAGAATTAATAGAGATGGAATCTTCTCTTAAATGATATCATGAGACAACTTTTTCTCTGGTCAAACTCACTAACTCTTTAGCATAGATATTAGGCTTGAAGAGGAGTTCATTCCTCTTTGGGACTTCAAAATAAGATCTTCTTCAAAAATATTTTGTTTCTTATCTTAACCACCAAGACCAATTGATTTTCTCCCTAAGTCCTTCTAGGGGTTATACCCCGAAAATTGGATACACTACACTTAAAAAATTCAAATTGATGTGGGACCATGGTGGGGAAAATAACTTTGGAAGTTGTGTTTCCCTCCCAAGTCCAAATTGTTCATGTGGCTACTGCTTCATAACAAGGCTTCGACCTAGGATATTATCCAAAAAAGGTCCTTCCATGGTCCATGGAGATGTTGCCTCTACAGACAAGAAAATGAGACAAATCTACAACTCTTCATTGTTCCTTCTCAAAAAAGGTCTAGAGGGAGATTCATAAAGTTTTTGGATCTTCTTTCACTTAGAAAGGGGCTTCCATTAACAAGGTGCTACACAGTTGGTTCTCTAATCACCATCTAAAAAAATTCAAGGCCCCCCTGTCTTGGTTGCATGGGGGATCCAGATCGGCCAAAATCATTCTATCTTTGAATATTAACCCTTTTCTCCTTCCTCGACAACAATAAAAAGTACCACCATCTTGGATGATTCCCCTTTTTGGATATCTCATATAATATAATCCAATTCTTTTGTTTCTATCTTGAAACACCAAGTTCCAAAAACAAAGTTTCCCAAAGATTTCCTTTTATTAGGTGAAGGTAATTAAGAGGACTCACCCATGAGGGGCTTGGAATCCTTGTTATCACTAATAAACTTTAGGGTATATTCCTTGTGGTGACTTGAGGTCAAAGGACGCTCTATGGGCACCACTAGCTTGTTCATAGTACCTTATGTTTGTCTCTTTTCCTTTATAACTTTCATCCTTCTATTTTTTAGAGATATTCTAGTAACTCGACTTCCAATACTTACAATTACTGTCTTGGTGCCCACACCTTCCTTTGGTCTAGGTAATTACAATTGATTTTTAGGTGTCCATGGCTATGGAATCACCCACATCTGAAGGGTATGCCTTCATACTAAAGAGTTAGTTGAAAATGATCTTCACCTTTCTTAATAACCAAAACCTTGTTGAAAATGGCAACAAGAAATTCCAGTTTAATTTGTCCTTGAATTAAACTATGAATTAAAATCGAATTCTATTCTCATAGCAACATGTAAATAGTTAATTAACTTTATTAAACTTAATTGTCTTAGGAATTTCTAGTTGGAAGTCTTTTTGAAATCATGTATATATTCTCCCTACATTATAGGGGTCTAGGATGAGTTAAGCATGAGTGGTAATTAGTTAACTCAGTTTATTGAGTTAAGTCCAGTTAAATTATTTCCAATCTATTTGAGGAACTAATAGTGAGTTAATAGTCAGTTGATACATTAGTGAACTCAACTAGTGCTACTCCAGTTAACTAAATATTCCCTCATCAGAAACTCATGCATGTCAATTCTGAGAAAGACCTAGTTGAGACTAGAGTGGAGGGACAATGTACTATTTGTTTTAGATTTTTTTGAGTTGCACTGATAGTGCACGCAATTTGGAACTGATCCTTGAAGGGATTGCGCAATTTTGAGTGCACTGATTTCCTTTTAAGATAGGTTAATCAACCATAGGAATTGCGGAAGGAAATAGGTACTTGGAGAGCTGGTGAATTGGATAAGCATTGGCCTAGTGCTTGTTTGTGAGTTCAAGATTGATTTTACAGAGTGTTGGGATTGTTCTTGAGAGAACAAACATTGTAATCTCATCTTGATTTTCCGATATATACAATACAGATAGTGGGGTTTTGAGTGTTGGATTTCTCCAAATATTTATTGTGTTATGTGTTGGGTTGTGTTATATTCTTTCCACGACTAACCTACGTAGTGAACTGGGGGGTTAGAGGGGGGGCAGAGCCCCCCCTTTGGTGTGCTGATTGCGCAACGGAGGGGTCATGCGGGGCGGCAGCCCCGCTTGTCCAGGGGTTTTGAGGGGGGCGGGTATCCCCCCTCTACGGGGTCCGGGGCAGCGCGCCGAGAAAATTTTTTTGGACCCTATATTAAGTTGGGCAAACCTACCTATGGTTTTCTGTCCATTGTTTTGGATGCGATGGTTTTTGGTCCATGGTATTGGATGCTTCAACATGTATAAATATGTATTGTAACATTGAAAGGAACATAATGAAAAATCAATCTGGTAGTCCCGATTTTGGGATCTTGTGGGAAATCTCTGTGTATATGTGTTTTATGTGTTATGCTCTCACATTTTTATTTTTCCCGTGGTTTAGAATTTGTATGCAGGTAATTTCTGTACGGGGTTAAAATATACATTTGGTATCGGAGCTATTTTGGCTTCAAGGGGACGCCTTTGTTGCTGAGGGGTTTCGCTCGGGCCTGTGGTAGACCCTGTTCAGTGGGAGATCTGCGAGATCGATTCTGGTGGTGGAAGAAGATGGCGAGCAGCGGAAAGATAGAGATTGAGAAGTTCAATGGTCAGAGTTTTGAGTTGTGGAAACTCAAGATGGAGGATCTGTTGGTGGATAAAGATCAGTGGATCGCGGTAGATCCGGGTACTAAACCAACGGGAGTGACCGATGAAGAATGGAAGAAGTTGGATCGGAAGGCAAAGAGCACCATACGATTGTGTGTCTCAGATTCAGTATTGTTGAATGTATCAGGGGAAGCTACAGTGAAGGCTTTATGGGACAAGTTGGGATTTGTACCAATCTAAGTCTCTGGTGAATAAACTGTTCCTGCGAAAAAAGCTGTATAACCTGAGGATGAAAGATGGAGACTCGGTGACAGAGCATCTGAATGCATTTAATACTGTGGTAAGTCAGTTATTATCTGTTGATATTAAAATTTCAGATGAGGATAAGTGCATCCGTCTGTTGTGTTCTCTACCAGATTCGTGGGATAGTCTGGTTATT
>APFE031249217.1:0-18867 GCA_000404065.3 Pinus taeda
AAGAAATCCCTTGCTTATGAAACCCATGAAACAAGCTAATAATAAATTATTTTCTTTATTACATCATTTACAATAATTAATTGTCATTATGAAGACCGAACCTAGTTACATTCTACAACAAATGTCTTGGTGCTTTTGACTAGATGTCAATCCCATATCCTCATACATGATAGAATTCAAAGAAAATATTGCAATCCTACCAATCCCAAAATCCTAAAAGCTGTTATGTTTGTTGAATTTCGAGTGGGATACGAAATTCTACTTTATCTATATGATGTTTGATAAGGTTGGAAACACTCAAACATCCTGAAACAATTATTCCTTTTACTTTAACATTAACAATGATTGCCAACATTGTTAGGGTTTAGGAGTTAGGTTTTTGTTTTTGTTTTGAGTATTTTTTTTTTCTTTTTATATTAGTAAATAAAAATTTACTTTGCTTAGTTAGTCATAGTAGGGTCATGCATTTACTCAACGAAGTAGGTACAAACTTGATTAAGTAGGGCCAGTTCGAAACTGGCCCTACTCAGCCATTAGGTTTTAAGGCCGAATCGGTTCAACTTGTAATGAAGTTGGTTGAGTTGATCGAGTCTAAGCAACTCACACTGATTTCAAAACTATGCTTTTAGGGCAAGGTCATTTGCTTGCCCTTCACTTTCCTTCTTGTTATGTGCTGCCAATTATTATGAATCTGTAGGCAAAGTCACAACATCCTTGACAATATCCCAAAAATTATTCTCTTCTAGCAAGAGTGTAATCCTCACCTTCCATCCTAAGAAATTCGGAGCATCATCCAATTTTTCCTCAAACTTGAGGCATGCTGTTGCCATCTCTGAGGTTTACTGCACAAGCTCCGAAAGCTGAAAATAAAACTTTGAAATCCTCTAATTGCTGGTCCTTTCTAGCAGTTGATTTACCACTGCAAATCCTTGAGAATCTCAACAAGAGAAGTTAGCTTTGATACCATGTGAAAAATTAGAAGCATAGATGACTAATGTCCTTATGATCTTGATCAAACAAATAAATTGCTGAATTTAATTAATGCTTAATTATAAAAAATAGTATCAATCACATAATTGCTTGAAATTAAATATCAGAAGCATAAAATTAATTACACATACACAGGTAATTGCTCCTTCAAATTGGTGTTTCATTCCTTTGAAAAACTTATTGTGATTTTCACATGCTCCCCATAAAACAACACTGCCTATTTATCAAAATCATTTTGAACTTGAGCTTTGACAGGCTGCTTGAGAGGTACATTTGTTGAAATGAACCTGAAATAATAGTTCTCCGTTGTAAGGTACTATTGTATGGACTATACATCGGCCACATGACACTATTGTATATATTCCATACGACACTTCTTGTATGATTGTAGAGACTTTCGTGCAACTGTATGCGACTTGTAGATTTTCCTTGAAACTCTGCAACTGCTATGATTACAAATCTAAAACTAAATTTGTTGCACCAAGACAAGATTTCTCTACGATAGATAAGCAACGGAATAAAAGAAACATAGAGATAAAGAACATAGTCACACATTAACACAATATTTTTCTAGGGAACCTAATTGGGAAAACCCTCTCTTTTGTTGTAAATTTTATTGAGAAAAATTTTGAGCAATCAGATTTCCTTACAAGGAAAATTGTTTCAATAGAAAACACACTTGTTCTCTCTGTTAATACTTTGTTGAAACTCCCTGCAAGAACCCTTGATCCATCTCCTCTTTCCTTGCGCAATTTAGCCCCTATTTCCTAGTGCTGGAAATCCCTATTTCCTAGCACAGATTTGAGCCCCTATTATTTAGGAATTTCTCCCTAAATCCTAGCACACATCAGCAAGGAAATTGTCTCTTTCAAACTGCATATAAGCTTCTCCTTACACGCTCTCCTAGCAATATGCTCTTTCTCACCCAAACTCGTGCTCAACAATAATGGTACAATGATGTGCCTTTGTCCTCCTCCTAAGCTTTTTTGACTCATGCTATATCTTGCAAGTTTAATTTTAGAATTTGGACATGTGATTGATTTGTTAACTAAGTCGAATTAACTCTTCTTACTCGTCCTCACCTCAATTAGACATTGAGGCTCTCACTTGTTTTTTTCTAAATATAAACACGCACTTGGAAAGACACATAATTGAGCCTTCAACTGTGCGCATGAGTTAATTGTTCCATGAACTCGTCTAAAACACCATGAACTTGACCATGGCAAAGGAAACATTGTTTATGGTCTTTCTTGACTAAGGCACAAGCCAATAAGACCTTTCTCGCTACTATTTTCAACACTCTGTCTTAGCGAGGAAGGGATTCTGTACAACTCCCAACATATCTCTGAAATGAACAAAGCTTCTTATTGCTAAAGCCTTGGTCAAGATATTTGCTGTCTACTCCTCTGTTGGAATGTATGGCAGCTTCCTGTTGTACTAGGAAATAATTGCTGACCCAATGCTGAAGACGCCACCTGAAGTACTCTTTCGATTTGTGGCGCTCCTTGCCCAATCTGCATCTGCGAAGCCCTCAATATTCACTCCATGAACCTATCTGTACCACAATCCATAATCTGCTGTGCCTCTGAGATACCTCAAAACATGTTTCGCAACAACCAAGTGACCTCTGGTTGGTTCCATCATGAATTGACTCAATTGGTTGATTGCAAAACAAATATCAGGTCATTTGTTGATCAAGTACATCAACGCCTGATGAGTTGCCTGTATACTGTAGCATCCACTCACTTTGCTCTACTAGCATCCACCTTCCTCCAGGGTGTGACTAGAGGCATGACCATGGGCCTGCAATCTTGCATATGAAATCTTCAGAGAATCTCTGTACTGTAGTTCCTCTGTCCCACAAAGATCTCACCATCACCCTGCCAAACCTCCAAGCCAAGGAAATAATGCATAAGCCCCATATCTTTCATCTCAAACTCCCTTGCAAGGTCCTCCTTGCAATCCTAGATCAAGCTGTTTGCTCCAATTAATATAAGGTTGTCAACATAGAGCACTAGAATGAGTCAAATCCCTCCAACCATGATGTAGTATAGGTTGGCATCCGCTTCACTCTTAGGGAAGCCCAATCCTCGAAGGTAGTTGTCAATACGAGTGTACCATGCTCTTGGAGCTTGCTTGAGCCCATAAAGAGATCTCTTCAGCTTGCACACATGTGTGTCTTTGCTGAACTGCTCAAACCTCTATGGCTGCTCCATATAAATCTCCTCCTTAACTACTCGATTGAGGAATGCTATCTTCACGTCTATTTGGTGGATCTTCCACCCCATCTATGTTGCAAGTGCCAAAATAGTCCCGATGGATGAATATCGTGCTACTAGGGCAAAGGTCTCATCATAGTCCATGCCCTCAATCTGTGAGAAGCCCTTGGCCACAAACCTAACCTTGTATTTCTCCACACTCCCATTTGCTCTATGCTTCACCTTGTACACCAAGCAAGAGCCAACTATTGATTTGCCCTCAGGTCGTGGCATGATCTCCTAGACATTGTTCTTCATGATGGAGGAATATTCCTCCACCATGGCATCTTGCCAAACCTGCTGAGAAGCTGCCTCCTTATAGCTAGAAGGCTCAGTGTCTATCACCCTTGTCACTAATGCCATATATCTTGTGTACCTCTGTCGCCATTTGCTTTGCATGAACACGCTACTACGAGCTTCAACCTGCTCCTGGGCCACTTGAATCAACTTCTCGTCCCACTTAGATTTCTTACTTTCTGTGCTAGGAGTCTCTAACTGAGTAGCTGTTTGTTCTTATCCTGGTCTCTTCTTCGCATCATCTTGCTCTGCATCCTGCTTGTGACCCTCTTGCCACCTGGCAGAGACTCAATCTATGATCCTGGTTGAGGCTCCTCCATCTTAGGTACTCCAACTTGCACTTGCTTTAAGGACTCCCTCAGAGCTCTGGACTCCTCAAACCTCACATCCCGCCTAAGAACTGTCTTCTTGAGGTTTAGTACATACACCTTGTATGCTTGAGTTGTCTCATTGTATCCTACGAAAATACCCTGTTTAGCTGTGGGCGCCAACTTCTGTTGAAAATTCAATAGAGCAATGTATATGTAAATTCTCTTAACTTGATAACTGGTTTTGTTAGATTTATACTTATTAGCTTTGATCTTTCTTATTTCAATGTGTAATACATCAAACAACTACTAAAACAGTAAGAACAATGACACAATATGTAGGCTACAAGCCAGGGCCAAAACCCCTCCTCTTGAGGGGAAAACCCATAAAATCTCTTCTTATCTTTCCAATCTTTCAATTGACAAATACCATGACCTAGTCTCAAACAAATACCCTGCAAGATCAAGTCTTCCTCGGCCTCCTGTTGCAATATCTTCAACTTCCCAGTAAATCCGAAATTTTGCCCCCAGCCACTGCTGCTGCTTCTCTAGGAGACTTCGATCTCCTTCTAACTGCTCTTCCCTTGATCTCGCTTTCCTTGATTTGAGTCTTAGTGCTAGTAGGAAACCCTAAGAGACCTTCGCTTGCCCTCTTGCTCTTCTTGCTTCAAAATCGAACCTTAGACTTGCTAGTGCAAAAACCCTAACTTTGCACTCCCAGAAGAAAGTAAATAGACCCAAAACACTTCGACTTTTCTTGTCCTTCTTCTTCACACTTCCTTCTTCGTCCTTCTACTGCTTTCTTTCTTCGTATGAGAGATGAGTGAGTGAATGAACAAAGTGGAGGATGAGTTCTTATTATATATAGGCTTCCTTCATGTAGGCCGACTTGATCTTGGAGGTATTTTGACATTTTCAAGACAAAAATATATATTCTTTTACATTTTACAATGTGCCCATAGGGTCTTCCATATATGACAATGACTCCGATACTTAGGACAAACCCTAGAAGCACTCAATGGGTGCTTGACCTATAAAATAAAAGAACTTGAGCATAAAACCCATGCTTCAATGATAAAAATAATTTCTTTTATTTATTTATTTTATATATACAAGAATACATTTCATGCTAATGAAGACCGAACCTAGTTACACATTTTTCAACACTCCCTTTTAACTAGGGAGGTATTCATAGGAGATACATGGTCATTCTCATCTGAAGAGATCTCATAAGAAGAGTCGGATTGGTAACCCATCTGTCTAACATCATAATAACCAACTAACAACTCTATCTCTCCACAAGAACAGAGCACAATGTTGGCGAGACCAATGATGTGTAGACACCATCATCCTTGTCTCTCCAAGGTACATACCCCACCTAGGTGTTCCCATGACCTTTCGTTGGACTATTCTTATCTTGGGTAGCTAATCCTCAAAGAATACTGGTCCACGACTACTCTTGTCTTGAATGCCCTACCACATTCTCAAGAGTATGGAATGCCAGATGGGTACCCAAACCTCCATTCTTTCTTCCCAAGTGAAGACAAGAATGTTGTGTCTATCCCTCCCTCTCAATCCAGGAGGACAAATCCACCAAACCAAGCTTGTCCCTAAGTATACAAGCTTCTTGTTTGGAAGTGATTTTGTCAATATGTCAGCTACCTGTTCATTAGTGGAGATATACTATAGCTACACCACGCCATTTTGTACTAGCTGTTGTATATAGTGATACTTGTTGTTGATATGTTTTGTCTTCCTATGGAACACTGGGTCCTCAGACAAACGAATATAGCTAGTGTTATCACAATGTATCACTGTAGGGTTCATTGGTCCTTCAAATAAGTCAGACAACAACTTCCTTAACCAAACTGCTTCCTGGCTGACTTCACATGCTGCAACATATTCTACTTTAGCATTACTCAAAGCAACAATGTTTTGTCTATTTTCATCCATGAGACCATAGATGATCCCAAACTAAAACATTCTCTTGTAGTGCTTCTCCCATCTTGTTCATTGCCTCCCTAGTCGTAATCTGTATAACCAGCCAATTGAACATCATTCCTTTGATCATATTTTAGGCAATAGTTCATGGTTCCCCGCAGATATCTCAAGATATGTTTTGCTGCTATCAAATGATCATGCTTCGGCTCCACTTGGAATTGACTAAGTACATTTACTGCAAAACATATGTCTGGACGAGTATTCACCAAGTACATTAATGAGCTAATCAGTTGTCTATATCTAGAAGGATCCACAAGGCTTGATTTAGAACTTCTTAGTGTTTTCAAGTTTGTGATCATCGGAGTGGTCATCCCTTTACAGTTCGTCATGTTGAACTTCTTCAGAATCTCGATCACAAACTTTCCTTGACTTAAATAGATTTCATTAGGTTCCTTCCAGACTTCTAGTCTTAGATAGTAATGCATCAACCCCAGATCCTTCATGTCAAATTCTGTTGCCAATTGCTTCTTACATTCTTCAATTCGACCTTCTACACTTGTCAAGAGAAGATCATCTACATACATAAGACTAATTACAGGTTCATTGTTTACAACCTTAATATAGAGATTTGAGTCAGCATAACTCTTTGTGAAGCCTAGTCTCTCTATGTATGCATCCATTCTAGCATACCATGCCCTTGGTGCTTGCTTGAGGCCATATAATGCTTTCTTTAATATGCAAACATATGCCTTCCTATCTTTGATTTCGAATCCCAAGGGTTGTTCTATGTAGACTTCTTCATCTATTGTGCCATTCAAAAACGCAGTTTTGACATCCATTTGGTGGATGTTCCATCCCATCGATGTTGCCAGAGAGACGAATGATCGAATTGTTTTATATTTTGCTGTTGGAGCAAAAGTTTCTTCATAGTCGACGCCTTCAAGTTGAGAGAACCCTCTTGCCACAAATCTTGCTTTATACTTATCTATACTTCCATTAGTTGCATGCTTGATCTTATAGATCCATTTGGAAGTAACTACAGATTTGTCTTCAGGCCTCGGTATGATCTCCCAGACTCCATTCTTCATTATAGATTGATATTCTTCATTCATGGCATCTTTTCATTCTCGATGTTCTATAACCTCTTCAAAAGTGGATGGTTCTGCTTCTATTAACTTTGTCATGTATGCATCATACACAAAGTATCTCTTGAGTCTTTTACTTTCTCTAAATGATCCTTGAGCTACCCCATGGGCTTCTGCATCAAGTAATGTAGAATTCAACCAATTAGGTCTTTTCCTTATTTCTTGAATGACCACGGGTTGAACAGGTTCACTAGGTCCTTCTTCATCATGGTGATATCTTTCTTCCTTGTCAACTTCTTCCTCAAACATAAGAAGTTACTCGTTATCAGAATCTATAGAAAGTTCTCTTGATTTCTTGAATGCTATGCTCTCATCAAATATGACATTACGACTAACTTCAATGTGATGTCCATTTTTCATATAGATTCTATAGGCTTTCGATGAGTTACTATACCTAGCGAATATACCTTTCACAGTTGAGGATCCGACTTCTTTCTTTTGTCCTTTGGTATATGAATATACACATGACATCCAAAGATTCGGAGATGATCAACAGATGGCTTCTTCCCAATGAACACTTCTTCTGGAGTTTTATTGTCTAGAGATCTGTGAGGACATCGATTTTGTATGTAGATTGCTATCTTAGTTGCCTCACCCCACAAAAACTTTGGTAGATCTTGATCGTGTATCATTGCTTTTACGCTTTCTTCAGTGGACCTGTTCTTTCTTTTTGCAACTCCATTTTGTTTGGGATTGTATGGAACTATGAACTCCCTCTAAATCCTAGATTCCTTACAGAATGCTATGATCTCCTTGGATGTATATTCTCCCCCATTATTAGATTTTAGTATCTTGATCCTTCTTTCTGTAAGGTTCTCCACTTCGGCTTTGAATTTTTGAAATTTAGTAAATACTTCATCCTTGGTTTTCATTGAGTAAACCCAGGCCTTTCTTGAGTGATCATCTATGAATGTGACATAATAAAGATGTCCTCCAAGTGATTTTGGAGTCATTGGGCCACATACATCAGAGTGAATGAGATCCAAGATTTCTTTCAATTGTGAAGCACTGCTTCCAAATGGTCTCTTGGTATTTTTGCCTAATGCACATCCTTTGCAGACACCTTCATGATCCTCCTTTAGATTTGGTATTCCATCTACTATGGAATTTAGGGTTGGAAGAATTTTGAAATGTAGATGACCAAATCTTCTATGCCAAAGTTCATATGGACTAATTTCAGTTTGAACTAGGGCTTGATTTATGGGATATATTAATCTGTAGAGCCTTCCTTCTTGGATACCAATCACTTTAGCTTGTTTTATGCTTGAGTCTTTTGCCCATACAACTACCTTTCGATCAATGAAGGCTACTTTATCTCCTTTATTTTCTAAGCTTGAAATAGAAAGTAGATTCTTGTGCGAACCTGGAACAAATAGAATGTGATTGAGGTGGATGTTGCTTCCATCTTCTAGCTTTATGGATGATAATCCAATGCCTTTCACAGGATAGCTCTTGTCTCCAAGTTCCACAGAGTATGCGGATTTTCCTTTTAATAAGGTCTTTAGTTGGTGAGAGTGACCAGTAATGTGCCTTGATGCACCGCTATCAATTACCCAGATGTCTTTGTCTTAAAATGTCCTAGAGAGAGCAAAGAAGAGTCCTTCATCCTTTTCTATGATTGATTCCTTCTTTGAAGAGAATATGAGACTCCATACCTTTTTGATGCTTTTCTTGAGATGGCTTGCAATCGTTTTGATGACCTTCTTCATTGTAGAGGAGATCTTCATGATGCCCTTAGATAACCAAAGCTTTGATTCCATGTTGAGGATTCAATAGGGCAATGTATATGTTAATTCTCTTAACTTGATAACTGCTTGTGTTATATTTTTACTTATTAGCTTTGACCTTTCTTATTTCAATGTGTAATACATCAAACAACTACCAAAACAGTGAGAACAATGACACAACATGTAGGCTACAAGCCAGGGCCAAAACCCTCCTCTTGAGGGGAAAACTTGTAAATCTCTTCTTATCTTTCCAATCTTTCAATTCTTCTGACCTAGACTCAAACCAACCCCCCCCCAAGATGAAGTCTTCCTCAGCCTCTTGCTGCAATATCTTCAACCTCCTAGTAAATTCGATATTTTGCCACAGCAACTGCTGCTGCTTCTTTAGAAGACTTCGATCTTCCTCTAACTTCTCTTCCCTTGACCTCACTTGCCTTGATTTGAGTCTTAGTGCTAGTAGGAAATGCTAAGAGACCTTCACTTGACTTCTTGCTCTTCTTGCTTCAAAATTGAATCTTAGACTTGCCCAGTGCAGAAACTCTAACTTCGCACTCCCAGAAGAAAGTAGAGAGACCTAAAACACTTAGACTTTTCTTGTCCTTCTTCTTCGCACTCCCTTATTTGTACTTCTACTTCTTCTTTCTTCGTATAAGAGATGATTGAGTGAATGAACAAAATGGAGGACGAGTTCTTTTTATATATAGGCTTCCTTCAAGGGTGGACGTGGTTCTTCATGTAGGTCAACTTGACAACTTATGTAGGCCGACTTGATCTTGGAGGAATATTAACATTTTCAAGACAAAAATAAATTTTCATTTACAATTTACAATGTGCCCATAGGGTCTTCCATATATGACAATGACTCTTATACCTAGGACAAACCTTAGAAGCACTCAATGGGTGTTTGACCTATGAAATAAAAGAACTTGAGCGTGAAACCCATGCTCTAATAATAAAAATAATTTTTTATTTTATATATACAAGAATACATTTCATACTAATGAAAACCGAACCTAGTTACACATTTTTCAACAACTTCTTCCTGCTATCTTTGGACACATGGGATTTTTTTTTTGTGCCAAAGATATGAAAGTGTGAAACATTAGGCTTCTTGCATGAGAAAGCCTCCTCCGGTGTAACTCGGCTGAGAACCCTGTGTTGACTCTTGTTTTGTAGAAATATTGCAGTGTTGCATGCCTTTGCCCACAAGAACATAGGCAGTCCCCAATCATGCAACATGGCCTTGGCTGCTCCAACAATACTGCAGTTCTTCCTCTTCGCCACCCATTCTATTGAGGTTATTGGGTACTATCAACTCTCTCCTAATGCTCTCCTTTGCACACAAATCCTTGAAGGCATTGGAGACATATTCTCCACCATTGTCACTCCTCACTGCCTTGATCTTCTTCCTAGTCTGGTCTTCTAGAAAGGCCTTAAACTCCATGAACTTGGTTAAGACCTCATCTTTCTTCTTCATAAAAAATATCTAAATTTTTCGAGAATAATCATCAATGAAAGTAACATAATACATGTGTCTCATAAGAGATGGAAAAGAGAAGGGCAAGCATACATTTGAATGCATCGGCTCCAAAATCCCTTTGGCTCTGCTGTCTTGGCCCTGAAAAGAAGTCTTAGCATACTTGCCAAGTGTGCACCCCTTGCACACATCATGCTGATCAAAGTTGCATGTTGGTAATCCTATGGCTATCTACTGAAGAATCTTCAACGCCCCATGATGCAAGTGTCACATGCGACTATGCGAAAGTTCTCCAACATCTCTACTCTGCTCACCACTTGCCTTGTTGTTCAAGGCTGTACATGTCTCAACTTGCAACCTGTAAAGGTTCTTCATCCTCACACTTATCTGCGTCACTATTCTAGAAGCTAAGTGCTTGAGGTATGCCTTACCTCTACTGAAGATGACATCATATCCCTTGTCCTAAAGGATAGCTATTGAAACAAGGTTCTTCTTCAAACTTGGAACATTAGGACATATCTGAGATGGGGAGAGCTCCTAGAATCCCTCTCAAATTTGAAAATACCAACTCCCTTGGTCGTGTACTTGCCATCATCTCCTAGCTCAATATGAACCTGCATGTCCCAACTCCCTTGGTCACGTACTTACCATCATCTCCTAGCTCAATATGAACATGCATGTTCTTCCCCTCCAACTGGCTGAAATACTCCCTGTTCCCGATCATGTGGAAGAAGGCTCTGGAATCAATATACCACATGCTGCTCCCTACTGAGCTTGCCATGCAAGCTATCAAAGAGAAATATTTCTCGAACTGAGAAGCAATCCATTTACCTCAGCTGATGTAGCCGCATGATTCTTACTGGACCTCTTATTCTGATTAGGACACGTAGTAGCATAGTGCCCAAACTCATGGCAATGAAAGCACTTGATGTTACTTAGATCCTTCTTCTCCTTCTCGCCCTTTTGACTAGACTTGACCTTCCCTTTGCCTTTCTTTCCCTTGGCCTTACTTGCAAGAGCAAAATTCTCCTCGTTCTCGGTCTTTGCTGATCTACCCTCTCTGGTACCTCTTTAGATCTCTTCCTGAACATAGTCAGTCCATAGCCTTTCCCAACAAGGAAAATTCTCTCGGCCACTAACAACATCCTGGAAACTATACCAAGACCTATGAAGTCTTAGTTGAGCAAAGCTCACAAGGTCGCTCTCTTGTACATTGACACCCCACACCTCCTAGCTCATCTTGCTCTTAAGTGAACTTCAAAAGAATGAGACAGTGGTCTCTCCTTTGCTCATCCTGATGCTCTTTAGCTTCTCCTTGAGAGCTAACTTCCTAGCATCATTGGTACCTTGGAAAAGATCCAAGATGGCTTTGAACATCTCAAATGCTGTCTTCTTCTCATAGAGATGAGGAATGACATGATCTTTGACCCTCTCTAGAATAATCCTCTTTGCCTTGATGTCATTCTTAGTATACTGAGCCCACTATTGGGGATCTTGAGGTGATAGGATTTGATTCTTGATAAACTCTCTCACCCCATTATCCTCCAACATTATTGTGATCCTTTCCTTCCATGAGGAGAAGTTCGATGCTCCGTCTAAACAATGATCTGCTCTCAGTGCTTGGTACACCATCCTCCTTGTCCAAGGTACTACTCTTCACAAATATGATCTCTGTTCTTTACAACCCGACCTCTGTGTTGTGGTCTTTATGTTGTTCCTTGCTTTGATACCATGTAGATTTTCCTTGAAATCCTGCAATTGCTATGATGACAAATCTGAAACTAAATTCGTTGCAACAAGACACAAGATTTTTCTATTATTGATAAATAGCGGAATAAAAGAAACACAGAGATAAAGAACACAGTTACACAATAGCACTATTTGTCTAGGGAACCCAACTGGGAAAACCCTTGCCTTCGCTGTAGATTTTATTGAGAAAAATTCTGAGCAATCAGATTTCTTTACGAGGCAAACTGGTTCAATAGAAAACACCGCTGTTCTCTTTGCTAATACATTCGCTGAAACTCCCTGCAAGAACCTCTGATCCAACTCCTCTTTCCTTGTGCATTCTGGCCCCTATTTCCTATCGCATATCTGAGCCCCTATTATTTAGGAATTTCTCCCTACATCCTAGCACACATCAGCAAGGAAATTTTCTCTCTCTCAAACTACGTATAGGCTTCTCCTTACACGCTCTCCTAGCAAGAAGCTCTTTCTCACACAAACTCATGCTCAACAATAATGGATAATGGTATAATGATGTGCCTTCATCCTCCTTCTAATCTTTTTAACTCATGCTATATTTGGCATGTTTAATTTTAGAAGTCGGACTTGTGATTGATTTGTTAATTGAGTCGAATTGACTCTTCTAACTTGTCCTTTGCTAAATATAAACTCGCACTTCGAGAGCCACATAACTGAGCCTCAACTGTGCGCACGAGTTAACTGCTCCATGAACTTGTTCAAAAAACCACGAACTTGACCATGGAAAAGGAAGCTTAGAAAACACTGTTTATGGTCTTTTTTGACTAAGGCACAAGTCAAGAAGACCTTTCTCGCTATTGTTTTCAACATGTTAAGTTATGGTATGTTCTATGTTTATAACAATTTACTTCTTTTCCTTATTATATTCCACAGATTAGCAATCACATGTACATAAAGTAAAGTGTAGATAGAACATTAAACGATCGACAAAAAACAAGCCAAGGCAAGAGACATAAGATGTGGCAGCTAGCCAGGGACAAACCCCACAATGTATGGGGAAACCCTTTGATGAAATCTTCTTTTATCTTCAATAATTCAATAGAAAGAAATAGTACAATAAATCTGATTCATATCAGCAGCAGCAAACCCTAGATTAGCAGCATCAGCGTTAGCGGCTTCATTATCAAACTAGGGCAGACGATATCTCACAAACCGACCGTCGGATTGATTTCATTCCACCACCAAAAGTTGCGGCTTCCAGAGGAGGTTCATATGAACCTACAACACAATTCAGATGAGGAGATCTTCTAGGCCATGCAGGTCAATCTTTACTTCTGCAGTTGCAGCTTCAATTTCAGCAGTTTCTGGCTTCAAAATAGGGCAGTCGATATCTTGCAAACCGTTCATCAGATTGACTTCATTCCACCACCAAGAGTTGCGGCTTCCAGAGGAGGTTGAGATGAACCTACAATGCAGTTTAGATGAGGAGATCTTCTAGGCCACGCAAGTCAATCTTTACTTCTGCAGTTGCAGCTTCAAGTTCAACAGCTTCCGGCTTCACATGTGTGAGAGAGAGACCCATTTCTGCGTAGTAGAGAAGAGACTCATTTTTGCACAGTAGAGAGAGAGATGTGATGAGAAGAGTGAGTCCAAATGAGGAAAAGTCCTCTTATATTTATACACAACGTTGGTGTTTGAATAGATGCGACTGTTGGGCTTTTGAGCCTACATGAGTTGTAGGTTGGCTTGATAATAATTCCATAATCAAAATAAATTCATATCTCCATGAATACTTATCGGAATCAGATGATCTTTATATCAATCCTACACCTCTCAACGAGAGGAATTTAATAAAAATATTATCAGCCATGAATAAGATGACCCACATGAAGTTTTGCCCTGGTTGCCAATTTTAACATGACTGTTCTGTATCACTGTATGAAACTATGCGCTGCCCAGAAACGCCTCTTTCTTGGCTGCCTGCACTCTGTCTCTGTCCCTCTCTCTATTGGTCACACAACCTACTCTCAACTGCTCATGTATGTATGCAAAACCTCATCATGACCTGACTTTATAGTTTATACTTTTAGCGAAACGCCTCTTTCTTGGCTGCCTGCACCCTGTCTCTGTCTCTCTCTCTATTGGTCACACAACCTACTCAACTGCTCATGTATGTATGCAAAACTTCATCATGACCTGACTTTATAGTTTATACTTTTAGCTAAGACCAAAACCCTAATCTATTTTTGAGTTTACTCCTAGTCTAAGTGATGCATGCATGAGATACATTTTTTAAGATTCAATGGCTAGCCTCAATATAAGACTTCCACTTTTTCAGTAAAGTGGATTACAAAATAGAATATTCTTTCAAAAAATCTTGAACTACTACCTGGATGTTCACACTGAAACTGTGTAGTTCCTTTCTAAGCTATAATTCTCAACAATATATACATACAGATATGCATGCCACATTTTTCCTGATGTACATGTCTTTTCCAAGTTTCATGCAACTTAGGATTGAGAAGACATGCCTATCAGCTTTTTGGTAACAGATCTCCATTCTGTTTGTAACAACTTGAATCAATATCATTGAACATTTCAGTAGGTCACAAGGAACCCTTTTTGTGGCTTCCATAAAATATTTTGTTTAAATGCCCATTTTTTTAAGTATCACCTTCACATGTATACATTTCTTATTCCCATTATCAATGACAAGCTATGAAGTTTACATATACCAAAAGAATCCCCCTATTAATTAATTTGATATTATCTTCCATTTAGCTCGAAGGCTTGATCAGTCAATCAATACATGGAAATTTTACTATTTTCTTCAAACAGGTTATGCTTCAGCAGTAATTTTTTTATCTGCAGAGTCAAGTTGAATGGTTGGTTTCACATTTTTATCCCAACACTGTAGAAATAATTTGTTGATTGTTTTCATTCTGTTCTGCAAGTTGTATACCTGGTTTCGTGTATTGCATTCCAACACTGAAATAATATGCTGGGGATTGTTCAATTGAACATTTTCTTCTTAATTCATTCTTTTTGCAAGAAGTGTAACTTCCTGGGTCAGTTGGTCAAAATGACTGAATGGGCCAACCAATGGACTTGAACATTTGAGTTTTAGCGTTGAACCTTATATGTCCAGTTTTTGGCGAAGTTATTCTCAATCAGACAGTTTGGATAATTGCCAGTTTCACTTCTAACTTGAACGCATCAGATTTTTATTTGTTTATTGTAGGTGAGTTCATTACATGAATAGTAGGTATGGTGGTTTTGAACTACCCCTTTCCCTTTCATTATGTTTCTTGTTTTATATGGAGGTTGAAATGTATCTGTCAGTCTGATCATGTGATAATTTTTGTGTTCATTTAGTTTACTCGTCATTCTCTCTATGGGTGTCTAAATAGACTAGTGTCTCTTTATTTCTCCCTCTCATAGTGCTTTAAAAGTAGCTTCACAAGGATTGGAGACATTACGAAAATAGAAAAGATCTGTGATTTCTAATTGGGATGGAAAATTCTAGCATAAATGCCATATAAGTTTTGATTGTAACTCTAAAGTATGATACGGAAATCAATGCATATGATCATTCAGATGTGCTTGCCTATTTTTCCATTTTTTTTCTTGACATGAGAATTTGGATTCTGTTGCCTTTTGTGCAGTTCTTGCCCGCACCAATTGTTGCTGGTTTTTATATATCACAGTTTTTCATCAAGAAGAACCTATCATCTTATTTCATATTTGTTGTCTCAGCAAGCTTGCCAATTGTATGGTTTGTTGTGCACAACTACTGGGATCTCAATATTTGGTTAGCTGGTATGGCACTCAGATCCGTTTGCAAGTTCATCATTGCAAGTGTTGTGCTGGCCATGGTGATTCCAGGCCTAGCGCTTCTTCCTCCAAAGGCTCGTGTTGTGACAGAATGTGGTCTTATAATCCACACATTGCTAGTCTGCTATATTGAGAATCGATTATTTACCTATACTAGCATCTATTACTTTGGTTTTGATGATGATGTTATTTACCCCAGTTACATGGTTATCACAACGACAGTTTTAGGTTTGGCTTTGGTCAGAAGATTGGCCTTGGACAATCGAATTGGTCCCAAGGCAGTTTGGATTTTGACGTGCTTGTACGCAGCAAAATTGTCAATGCTTGTTCTCACTTCAAAGACTGTTCTGTGGGCTACTGTCATCCTATTGTTGGCTGTGTCTCCTCCATTGCTTCTTTACAAGTATGTATTTTAGTTTTGGTTATGTTCAACTGCTCTAACAATTACTGGTTTATTTTCTTGTTGAATTGTTAACTCAATGAGATTGCTAACAGCTCCGAACTTGAAAATTTTGCTTAGACAATTTTTTGTGCAGTTATGTTGCCATCTTTGAATGATCAGTTACTAACATGTCAAAAATATAACCTTGTATTTATATTTTTCTTTTGGCTTTGTGGATTCTTTGCCGCAGAGACAAGGGTAAAACAGCTTCAAGAATGAAACCATGGCAAGGTTTTTCACATGCTGTTGTTGTTACTGTATCTGTCTGTTACTGTCGGCAAACAATCTTTGAAGCTCTCCAGTGGTGGAATGGAAGACCACCATCAGATGGTCTGCTTTTGGGATTTATTGTACTGTTATCAGGCCTAGCATGTGTTCCAATTGTTGCACGGCATTTCTCCCACATTCAGGTACCCTAATCTCTTACTGCATGTTGCCTTTGTTAAGTGTCCTCAGAGGCTGGTACAGTTAAAACGAGTGATGAATTCAATGTCAAGTTATAATTTAAATCCATTATGAATGAAGGCTGTAGTCTGGGAAGATATCTGCCATATTGGCATATACAACATTGATGTTGAATTCTCGAGCAATGATTGCAGATAGTCTCTTCAATTCTCTGTTTTATTTATTCATTGTCTCTTGTTGAACACTCTCAACAAGGGATTCCGGACACAATATATATCTCCTGCCTTCTATGTTTGGTCCTCACCACATAGAAAAGATATAATGATTCATCTATGGTGCATGCCCCTCTGCTTGTCCATTTTGTATAACTTAGAGAATGAAGCAGAGGTACTACTTGCAAAGTGGGAGTATAAAATAGTTAAAGATATTGTAATTCATCAATGGCACATATACCCCCTGCTTGTCCTTTGGTGTGACCTAAAAGAATGAAGCAAAAGGTACTACTGCCAAAGCAAGAGTATATCATAGTTACCAAGCTTGCCTGAATTGCAGGTTCAGATATGGAAATTTGCCGAAATCTATGGTGCATGCATGCCCCCCTTGCTTGTCCATTTTGTATAACTTAGAGAATGAAGCAGAGGTACTACTTACAAAGTGGGAGTATAAAATAGTTAAAGATATTGTAATTCATCAATGTTCCACCAAGACTCTGGGACGGGGAGACGCGGGTGCGGGGAGACGCACAACGGGGACGTGTGGGAGTACCTTCAAATTTTAGGGAAATTTAGGGGTGATGGAGAGACGTCCAGGTATATAATTTTTTTTTTTCCTTTTTCAATATATATTTATATATTTTTTTCAAATTCATATTCAATAATGAAAGCATAAATACAATGATACATACATAATTGAATTAAGTAAAGAAATATATTGATCCATACTCATCATCCTTACTAACACATACATGATTCATCCATAGACCACGAGATTCAATAATGGAATACTTTGATCCATATTCATCATTCATTATTCACCATTCTAGAATCTACATTGATTTAAAAATTAAATTCATCGTTCATCATTCTAAATTCTAAATTGATTTAAAATTAAAGTTCATCATTCATCATTCTAGAATCTAAGTAGTACTAAGCAAAATAAACTATAATAGATACTGATATCTAGTAAATTGGTATAACTAAAAAACAGTGGAGTGATGAGTCTAAAAGTCACTCTAAAGTACACAAAGGGCTTGGTGCTCTTGATTAAAAACTAATTCCATACCCTTGTACATGACAAAATGCAATGGAAACATTGCAATCCATCGAATCTTGAATTCCTGAAAAACTGTTAAGTCTACTAGATTTTGAGTGAGATCTAAAATTCTACTTTCTCCATATGAAATTCAATGAGGTTGGAACCACTCTCAAACATCCCGAGTCATTTCATGGTAATGTTAAAAATTTAAGTAAAATGATGAAAAGTTTCATCCTTTTACTTTAAGAATTTAACATTACCATGAATTGCATAGCATTAATAGGACAATATGATCAAATACTAGGTTTCCCCGGTCATAAATCATTGTTTACAAGCAAATTTAAGGGGGGACACATAGCCCAATTCTGGACGTCCCTTTTTTGGGGAGTCGCGTCCCCCACATTGGGGAAATGTGCTCCTGCATCTCCCCATGTCTCCCCAAAAGGGGGACATGGGGAAATGTTTCCCCAGGCATCCCCCCATCCTGGGTGCGTGGGGTGCTCGCACCCGACCCTAGGTGTAAGGACCTGCAGTCCTTGACACACGCTCCGGCATGAAGTGCGAGCTCGACTTGGCGTGCGAAGGCGTTATGTAATAATGCGAGCGCATAGAAGAGGAGAGCGATGGTTTATATATGCGTGGGAGCGTGGAGGAGCACCCACGGGCCGACCAACAAACATAGCAAGGCCGACTTGACTTGTGGGCGTTTGGAACAAAGGCCGACTCATGTCTGCGATGGAGATGACGGTGTGGGCAGGTCGGCTGGGCAGCCAAGATCTCGCCTTGCCACCCGTATAAACAAGCATGCGTTAGAGCTCATTTGGACATCAAACTTTGATCATTTCTCAACAAGACACTTGGACGCAGGGCGAAGGCGGAGCGAGAAGTGCGAAGTTGGGTGAGCTGCCGTGCAGGGCTGCACGACGGGCGACCCGGGCGGGCGCCCGTGCAGGGCTGCACGACGGGCAACCCGAGTTGGGCCTCCGTGCAGGGCTGCACGACGGGCGACCCAAGTTGGGTGTTCGGGCGGGTGTACACGACAGGGCGACTGGGTAGGGCGTCTGCTGAACGAACGAACCGAGGTG